>CM042876.1:13684548-13699548 GCA_023658055.1 Thaleichthys pacificus
CTGATGTTGGCTTCCTGATCTCTGGCCCCTGGCCCTGATCTCTGTCCCTGGCCCTGATCTCTGTCCCTGGCCCTGATCTCTGGCCCCTGGCCCTGGCCACTGCTACAGAGATACAGCAGATTTCTCTTTGTTCCCTCGCACACACGCGTTTCACTTAATAGCTGAACAGAACGGGTTGATGTGTGTTTCCAAAGAGACAGGGAGTGAGCAAAGGATAGAGAGAAAGTGTTTTTGTGTATGTGTGTGCTTGTGTGTGTGCTTGCGTGTGCGTGTGAACGTTTAAGACAGTCTTTATGAGACGGAGAGCATGTATAGGGGACACATTGCCATTGACGCAAAACTCTTTCTTTCTCCATTATTTATATATATTTATTTATTATGTAAGAATACATGTTTCTCTTCTCATCCCTGCTCGGAGCGACGTATGTGAGACAGGTTCAAGGTAAGGCTGGGTAACTATGGCAACCATGCAGGGGCTGAGGAGCGTTCGGTACGTTTCTTCTCCCTCTGTCACTCACAACCTACTTTGTTACACCGAGAGAGCAGCCCACCTCAGGGACACACAATCACAGTCCTGAACACACTTGTGTGTACGTGTATCGCTTGAAGTGCATGTGTGTGTGTCTCTCTCTTAGCACTTGTGTGTATGTGCACAGCATCATGTGTGTGTGTGTGTGTGTGTGTGTGTAGAGCAGCTCACGGGTTGTCCAGCAGCAGCACGATGGGGTTGAGCTCCTTGCGGGGGCGGTAGTAGGCCCTGAGAGGAACCACAAAGTTATACAGGCCGTTCCCTGCCGTCTCTGCAGACACGATGATCAGCTTGTTCTTAAAGCCGTACGCCTTAGCGTCCTCAGAGCTGTTGTGTCTGCAACCCTGGAGGGAGAAGGGACAGACGCATGTTTCAAATTCACAAAGTGTGTGTGTGTTAGTGTGTGTGCTGTGTGTATGTGTGTGTGCTGTGTGTATGTGTGTACTGTGTGTGTGTACTGTGCTGTGTGTGTTAGTGTGTGTGCTGTGTGTGTGCTGTGTGTATGTGTGTGTGCTGTGTGAGTGTTCTGACCTGGTCGAGCCGCAGGCAGCAGAAGGGAGCTTTCTGTACCAACAGGTGGCAGAGCGTGGGGGAGCTCCCGATGTACGGGGAATTAGGGGGATATCCTTTCACATACCTGGCAACACAATACATACAATTCAATATCACTTAAAATAAAATAATGGTAAGCAACAACCACACATTTACGCCTCTTTTCCTTTACAGATATACATGTATATGTATATTATATACTACAATCCACAAGGGGGCACTATAGTTCCTTGCGTATCTTTCAGCACTAACTTTAGTAACTCATTTAACTTTACATGAATGACAGGTGATAAACATTGCTAAACATGCAGACCTTCAGAAACACAATCTGTCGTTCTCTCCATTTTACTCTCTCTCTCTCACACACACACACACACATACACAACTACACACTATCCTCACTCACTCAGTGGAGGAAGATCCTTTCTCGTCGGAAAAGGTACTGTCATCCTCTGATTGGTCACTAAGCAGGTCACATGGCAGGATGGAGGAGGAGTCGGCGATCTCCAGGACGGGAGCAATGCTCGGACGCCTACTGCCTGCACCGTTTACAGTGGGAGGGGCCAACTTCCCACCCGAGTAGTCTGGCGGGCTTGTGTTTTGGAGATCCATGGCAACCGTACCTGCAGATGCAGTATGCCAACCACCTGAGTTACTATGGCAACCAAGGACACCCGTTTCACATCCATCCAGCTTTCTCATCCCCTTCACTTATTACAGTAACAACCCCCCCCCCCTCCTCACCCATGCTGGCTATGATGCTGTGAACGGGGAGGCGGGACGGCCCATCGTAGCCCCGCCCCTTCTTCTCCGCTCCTTCCTGGTTGAAGATAAAGGCGGAGTTCTCCTCCTTGGTGATGTTGATGTAGTAGCAGGTGTCGTTGGCAGCCATGATGTGGCGAGGGCCCGGGTTCAGCAGGATGCTCTTGTTGTCCTCGCGCTTCACCCCGATCAGACACACGCCGTACCTGCACGCACACGCAAACAGTTGGGACTTGGTTGGGATCCTGTGCAGTTGTCGTTCCCCACCCACCACCCCCACCCACCACCATCACCCACCACCACCACCCACCAGCCCCATCCACCACCCCCACCAACCACCACCACCCCCACCCACCACCATCACCCACCAAGCCCACCCACCACCCCCACCCACCAGCCCCCACCCCCCACCCCCACCCCCACCCCCACTGCGAAGCCCTCTGCCCCAGTTTGAACTGTGGCATTGTCATCTCTCCACGTACTTCTTGTGAGCGTGGAAGGAGGCGTAGGTGAAGCTCTTCCCGTCGTACTCCCCGAAGAACTTGCTGTCGCTCAGGCAGATGTGGTAGACCTCGTTGCCGGAGCAACAGCCGTACATCCTCTGCCACTGCTCGGGAGACTGCTGACCTTCTCTGGTGACGTCACCACAGCAACACAACACATGTCTCATACACTCCATAATAAACCATGAAATACCAGGCAATCTCCCATTAGCAGTCCCATTTGATGAGTGCGCCACTCATCCCTCCACACACACACACACACGCAGCATCCCCTACGCCGCTCTCCACACCCCCACGTTCTCCATCCAGATCAAGGTGTCCCTCGTTTCCCAGGTTCCCTGACTCAGCTCCCACTCTGATTGGTGGACAGGATCTTGACAGGCGAATCTCTCACTGATCTTGCCAGGCTGCCAATCTGACCTGGGTCATTAACTCCAGTAATTACCCCTCTTTATGTCTACCCAGGAGAACCGAGAAGTGTCCGGGGATAATTATCCCTATCCCACTCATGACTCACAGACCCTCTTCACCTCAGGCTCTTAGGGTTACTCTAACCTTGTTCATCTCTGTGGAGTTTGTGTGCTTCATTATCCAAAACATGGAGCAGGACTCTCCTGGGTGCTCCAACCCTGGAGAGCTGTTGAGCTATAGACACTTGTGCCCCCAGCTGTTGCAAACCTGATTCAGCTTGTCAACCAACAAATGAACAGAATCAGGTGTGTTAAATACGGGTTTGGTGTTAAGTGTTTGAAAATAGTACCGTACAGAGTGTAGCTGTGTACAAATAAGTTTGCTTGTGCGGGGGCATTTTAAGCGTGACAATTCATGAAATGTGGGTCGCAGAAAAAGAGTGTAGGTCTGTGCGAGTCAGTCGGAAAATAAAATGTTACTGAGCACCGCAGGTATAGATTGGCGTGTATAATTTGGGCAAACATTGAGCAGCTTGATTATATTATGAGTTTCACTCCCTAGTTTCCTCGTGTGTTTATTAGGCCGCCGGGATCAGCGCCGGCGCCCGCTGAGGCGCTAACCATCGATTCCCTCCTGAGAACAACTCACCCCCCGTCAGTCTCATCAGAGATGGGACTCAGGCAAGAAGCAGGCGGGAAGCAGGCGGGCCTCAAACTGAGAAAGACGCCCCCCCCCGCTGTCTCCCTGCTCTGTCTGACGAAGCAGCCTGCTGATGAAACCCCGTTTCCATTAAGCGGACAAAAGCTGTTTGCTGCTCTCTGATCCGTGGGAGAGAGAGAGAGCCTTTCTGGCTGCAGGGTGCTGCAGAGGAGGACTGTGTCTCCGTGGAGGGTCTGTCACACAACAAAACACTGGTCTGGGAGTGGAGTCTGAAGCCCCGAGCGGGGCAGGGGGTCTGTGGCTAGATTCAGAGACACACTTAATGTTGTGACTCCTGGGGAAAAGATTGAGGTCACAATTGTCTGGGTTCCACCCCACCCCTCCCCTCCCCGCCGCGCCCCCGCGCCCCCCACACACCGTTTCACCTCCCTCCAAATGTCCTCTCTTGTGTCGCCCTCTTCCTCTCTATCCTCTCATTCATACTGAATGAAGAGTGACTACCACGGAACGGCAGCAGATATCCACTCTACTTTTAAGGACACAAAAGAAAGACACTTTTTCTCCGTTCAAAAGAGAGAGGGAGTTCTAGGACACTCAGCCATTCAGACAGAGCAGACCTTTTTAGACTTATGCTCCGTATGCTGTTCCATAACACATTCCCATGGACAGGTGTGTGTGGGTGTGTGTGGGTGGGTGTGTGTGTGTGTGTGGGGGGGGGGGGGTGTGTGGGTGTGGTGTGGGTGGTGTGTGTGCGTGTGTGTGTGGGTGTGCGTGTGTGTGTGCGTGTGTGTGTGTGTGTGGGTGTGTGGGTGTGTATGTGTGTGTGTGTGGGTCCATGGGGGGCGGGGGGACTCACTGTCCTCTGGAGGTGTGCACCAGCAGGGTGACCAGGGTGGAGGTGGCGGGACACACGCAGTTCAGAGCCAACATGGCGTACTTGAACTCCTCCTCACACACCACGTGGTCTGGAAACGCAGGAAACATGGAGAGGAGATCAGAACGAGACCGGCAGGCGAGTACGTTGGTTGAACATTGAGAGCTTGCTTGTGGATGGAAGAAAGGAAGGAGGGGATATCGTAAAGGATCCTATCAAGTGGGGCTCACCGGGTAGAGCCCACACCTCACTTGCACCTTAAGGTTATTGTAGTGAGAGACGGCGTGTGTGAGAATGTTCACCAGCAAATTTGACGTGGAACTTGTTCTCTGGTTTGAGGATCTGGACATAGAGGGGGCAGTTGGGAGCAAAGTCCTTCACCGCCCAGGCTCTGAGGATGGTCTGGTGGTCCTGCGGACACACACACACACACACACACACACGTGCGTGTTGCTTCATCACTCACTCCTCTATTCAATAACTTGATTATCTTATATTGACAGAATCAAATAAGTGGTTCATTTCGTTATATTGTGTTCAGTTGATGATGGATTTTGTCTTAGTTATTTCATTAACTGATAGATCGATCGGTCGGAGGTGTTCTTACTGCAGCCATGCGGTCCACCTCGTTCCGACTGCTCAGGATAAAACAAGCCTCTGCGTCATCCATCCTGCCAATCAAACAAGAACAGTCAGGGCGTTCAGGCAATCATAACAGAGCAGCCAGGAAGTACAGCCAATCAGAACAAACAGTCCAGTGCACAAACTGTCGATTCACCCTATCAGAGATGAATGGATGGAACAGTCATGCCAATAAGGAGAGAGTACAAAATGTAAGTTCACAAGATAGACGGTTGTAGAGGAGAGGAGAGGCGTGTGGGTGGCCTGTAACAGAGCCAAAGAAAGGATGTCAGCTCAACACAACACACCCACTCCTCTCTCTCTCTCTCTCTCTCTCTCTCTCTCTCTCTCTCTCTCTCTCTCTCTCTCCCCCTCCCTCCCTCCCTCCCTCCCTCCCTCTCCCTCCCTCCCTCCCTCCCTCCCTCCCTCCCTCCCTCCCTCCCTCCCTCTCCCTCTCCCTCTCCCTCTCCCTCTCCCTCTCCCTCTCCCTCCCTCCCTCCCTCCCTCCCTCCCTCCCTCCCTCCCCCTCTCCCTCCCTCCCTCCCTCCCTCCCTCTCCCTCCCTCCCTCCCTCCCTCTCTCCCTCCCTCCCTCCCTCCCTCCCTCCCTCTCTCTCTCTCTCTCTCCCTCCCTCCCTCCCTCCCTCCCTCCCTCCCTCTCCCTCTCCCTCTCCCTCTCCCTCTCCCTCTCCCTCCCTCCCTCCCTCCCTCCCTCCCTCCCCCTCTCCCTCCCTCCCTCCCTCCCTCTCCCTCCCTCCCTCCCTCTCTCCCTCCCTCCCTCCCTCCCTCCCTCCCTCCCTCTCTCTCTCTCTCCCTCCCTCCCTCCCTCCCTCCCTCCCTCTCCCTCTCCCTCTCTCTGTCTGTCTCTCTCTATTCTCTGACAAAGATGTTTCTCCGGCTGTGTTTGCTCCAGCAACACACAGCTGATATTTATGATTTGATAAGATTGAAATAGAAAAGTTCCTTTTAGAGCGTTGTGGGTTCTCACAGACAATGGACATGAAAGGTTATTTGTATAGCGTTAAAAGAAATACAATCTCAAATATCAGTATGTCTGTGTGTTTGCATGTGCGTGTGTGGTGGGGAGCGTGTGAGTGTGTGTGTGCATGTTTCTGAGCATGTGTGTGAGTGTGTGCACTGTGTTATGTGTGTGGATGTGGGTGTGGACGTGTGTCCTGTACTCGGTGTGTGTTTCCTGTAGGTTTCTGTGTGTGTGTGTGTGTGTGTATGTGTGGGTGTGTGTGACTCATCCGGTGACATATTCCATGTCATCTGTACAGAGTGAGTGTGTTCTGGTTTAAAACAGTTCCACTGAACTCTGCCTCTCAGTCCTGCACATTGCAGGAAGGACAGAGACCATGGCTGTGTGGTCTCTCTCCTCTCATATCAGCCAGGTCAAAGAGTAACAAGGAAAGGGATAGAGAGATGGAGCCCTATTTTAAAGATCTGAAACGCAAGTATCAAAACGCAAAGCGCAAGTAACTTTGTGGGCGGGACTCCGGCGCTGTTGCTATTATACCGGCGGGATAAATGACTTTGCGCCTGGCGCAAATCTAAAATGGGTTGGTCTGAAGTAGCTACATTACTAATGGGTGTGGTTTGGGCGTAACGTGCAATTAACCAATCAGAGCGTCATCTCACATTCCCTTTACGTAAGAGCAGGCGCGCTTGTTCCATGGCGGATTGCTATTATAACGGCGGATTTGCCAGGCGCACGCCAGGAGCGGTTCACAGCCGAGGAGACCGACGTTCTTGTCAGGGCAGTAAAAGATAGAGAAGTGACATTGTATGGGAAAGGCAGAGCAGTTTTCTCATTGCACTAAGTTGCCCACTCATGCTGCTCATTCAAATTCTTTGTCTTATTTTTATATATATTTTATTTTTTTAATTGTTATATTTTTTAATTGTTTAGTACTTAGAATTAGTTTAACCATTGTACTTTTTAACTTAATTCAAGAACTTAAAA
Organism: Thaleichthys pacificus; assembly: GCA_023658055.1. NCBI lineage: Eukaryota > Metazoa > Chordata > Actinopteri > Osmeriformes > Osmeridae > Thaleichthys > Thaleichthys pacificus. The sequence continues at coordinate 13,691,425 of CM042876.1, forward strand.
TAGCATCTGAATAACACGCCATTGACCTTAGACTAAGTTTTTCCTGGTCAGTGGTGGAATTGTTTTCTGAAACTGCAAAATAGCACCAGGGAACGTTTGCGCCGGAACACGCCTCCTTTTTTCACTGAACCGCCCCGGGAGCGCAAGGTCATTCCCTAATTTACCGACGTGCGTCTGTGGAGGGAAAAGTCCGCTTTGTGTCGAGTGCAAACTAGGAATGATACTTGCGTCGGTGACAAAGTCAATTGCGCTGGGTGCAAGATAGGGCCCGGAGAGGGTTGGAGGAATAGAAGGAGGGATGGAGCGGTAAAAGGGTGGAGGGCTGGAAGGATGGAGAGCTGGTGGGATGGACAGAGGGAGGGATGGAGGTTTACAGGCGTGGAAGGATGGAGGAACACAGGGATGGAGGGATGATGAGACAAAAAGAGAGAAGGGCAAGAGACGTAGAACAGGAGAAGACATCCAAACACCAGGGATCGAGAAGGCATGTCGGATAGACAGTGGTGTATAAAATCGGGATAGAATATAAAACCGCAGGCTGTTTATTGACTGGTAAGTGAGTCTGGTACTGTCTCTGTCTGCTGGGGGACCTGGGAGGGATCACCTGGAAGCCCACTCACTTGGCTCTCATGAGATCCTGGTCTTTGAGGACGGAGCCCTGCAGATAGATGACCCTCTGGGACCACAGGGGGATCTGGAGCACGCGCCGCACCGGGAGGTCCATCTCACTGGGGCACAGGATCACCACGTAGTAGTCCTGCGGGACCACAGTGGAGGAGATCCCGTCATTCATCCACACACCACTATCACTGCCCTCATCCACCACTACCGCTGCCCTCATCCATCACTATCGCTGCCCTCATCCATCACTACCGCTGCCCTCATCCATCACTACCGCTGCCCTCATCCATCACTATCACTGCCCTCATCTGTCACTATCACTGCCCTCAGCCATCACTATCACTGCCCTCATCTATCACTATCACTGCCCTCATCCATCACTACCGCTGCCCTCATCCATCACTATCACTGCCCTCATCTGTCACTATCACTGCCCTCATCTGTCACTATCACTGCCCTCAGCCATCACTATCACTGCCCTCATCTATCACTATCACTGCCCTCATCCATCACTATCACTGCCCTCAGCCATCACTATCACTGCCCTCATCCATCGTCGCCACCGTCATCCTCGTCGTATTCGTCATCATCCCAGTCCTCGTCGTCATCCTCACCCTCCATATCATTTTGAATAGCAATGGACGTCAAAGGCAGTCAGATGTAATGAGATCATATTCGGCATATCTCAGAGGTGTTAAATGTTTGTTTTACATGTGTAAATAAATGGCTGTGGTTACAGTTACCTGAGGTCAGTGGTCTGACAGGTTGGTCTGAATCACTGTGTAAAGTCTGGCTGCTGTCATCCCCATTTCAACCCTCTCCCCTTCCATGTTTGTGCTGCTCTATGTCAACAGAGGAGAAGTGAACTTGCTGACGAACGCGTTTCCCTGTATGCTCTGTGTACACTTTGCTTTTGACGCGTGTCCGTGTGTGTGTATGTGTGTATACTGTATTTGTGTGCGCGTGTGTGCGCATGTGTTTGTGTGCGTGTGCCTGGTATATATCTAACCTGCAGTCGGGGGTGAGCGTAGAACTCGTTGAGGAAGTCCATGAGCAGGTCGATCTTCAGCGTGCTCACGCACAGCACCACGTGCTTCTCCGTCTGGGCGCGGTGGCGGCTGTAGTTCCCGCCAGACTTCTGACGCTCCATCCACAGGTAGATCAGCTCTTCAAACTGAGATGGTCACACATAAACATCACACATAAACATCACACATAAACATTACACGGAAACATCACATGGAAACATCACACATAAACATTACACGGAAACATCACATGGAAACATCACACATAAACATCCCACATAAACATCACACATGAACATCACACATGAACATCAAACGTTGACATCAAATGTTAACACCAAATGTTAACATCAAACGTAAACAAGGATAAGCAACGTCAACTTAATTGACCAAAAGCCAAACTGATGACCTTGACCCCGATCTCTCTGACTCCCTTGACTGGTTTGATTGGATGTCCTATCTGCCCTGTTGTGATGCTCAGACTGTTCTTATCTGATTGGCTCCCTTAGTAGAATATAGCTTTGGCCATGGCCACCTCAGAGCTGAATGTGTTCAACTGTATATTCAACTGGTAGACGGGAGAGACATGACTTGACTCCAAAAATGTATTGGCCACAATGTTTTAGAAACCTGCTCAAGGCTATGACGGGCTGCCTGAAAACAGATCTAAATTTAAAAGAATAATTGATGTAATGTGTGCTACAATTCCAGCCTCCCACCTGTAGAGGGAGCACCACCAGAGCCACGCAGATCATGATGACCACCAGCAGCTGCGAGGGCCAGATACGGGGCGTCACGTCCCCGAAGCCCACGGTGGAGAAGGTCACGATGCAGAAGTAAAAGGCGTTGAAGAGCGAGAGGTTCTTCCCTGCTCTCTCCAGGTGCTGGATCCCACACGTCCTACAAGATGGACGGAGGGACGAATAGGACAAACTTAACCAGGGGACGGGGTGGGGGTCAGGGGCTGGGGGCCAGAGGTCTAAGGGCTGGAGGCCATGGATTGGAGGCTCGAAGGTGACTCACCCAGTGAAGACGAGGCAGAGCAAGGTGCAGATCAGGATGAGGACCTGGTTGAACATGGCTGAGTTGGTCCTCTGGATGGCTCTGTGGAAATCATTCTGTGGAGGAGGAGGAACTTGCTAGAACTCTTACCCTCCAAGTAAAGTATTCTGCTGGTGCAGAGAAACAAGCTAACTCTATTATGCACGGCTGGCGCATCTTCAGTATGTTCACAAGATCACGCACCACAAAAGCAAAACTCACAATCATGTTCTCCAGGGCGCACTTGGCCAGCCAGCAGTTGAGGAACACCGGAATGAAGATGTTCCTTATCGGAGGCCAGAAGATCTGAGGAGAACAGCCAAGTGCTCATTTGAGACGGTTACATTTATCTTCCCAAACATCCCTGATCTAAGAATACCTCAACCTAGACTTAGCAGCCCTCCCACCCACTAAGGGTGCCATAAAGGCACTTTATACCAATCTATCATGTTTCCATCATTGGGTTTGGCGAGTCCTACTCTATTGTGCTTGATATTGCATTTTATCCTGGATATGCAGCGACACAGCATATTCCTTAATACATTGCTGCAAAGACAATGTGTTGACTCATGCCTCGGAGGAACCAGACACGTAAATATAGGCAGTGCAGGCAGTGTAGGGGGCCCGTGCGGTCCGAGGGCCCGTCCAGAGCGGGCCCTCCAGCTGGAAGTTGAGAGAAGAGCAGCGGGCTCACCTTCGCTTGAATTGTCAGCTTTGGAAATATGCGAGATAAACGTGATATTCGCGTGAGATTCACTTGCTATTTATACCCTATTTTTCTACCCTATTAATAAGCTTTTGATTTGAATGTGCGAGAAATACAGAGCGCACTTTCCTCATGCCACTCAATGCCGTCAGAGGCTCAGAGCTAGAAGTAAGCAGCTCATGTCAAAGTGACCACTTTGTTTACATTAACGTGTGTCAAAGCGCAATCCATGGTCCTGATAGGTTTCTCTTGACCTCTGTACTTTACCAATATAATAGTCTAAGTAGGCCGTAACTCATTCAACTGTAAAATTCAACACATCGTTCGGTAAGTATATTTACGCTTAATGGTGCATGTGTGTGTTTCCTAACCAACTAACTAGCGTATATATACACGCTAATATACACGCTAGTTAGTTGGCTATGAAACACACCAGCCCTAATATATGAATATAGTGTTATATAGGGCCTGTCATAACGACGTGTCACAACCTACGCCTCTGACAGGAACGCATGCTCTGAAGACATGTTCTGTTATTCTAACACATCAGGATACCCCCCCACACACCCTGCAGGAAGTGCAACACAGGTCTGACAGGTTTTCATTTTTAAACCTAATTAAGTGCCAGAGATGACATTCACGACTTGGACTCCCACAGGGCTTTTCAACAGGACCAGGAAGTAGAGAAGGATTCGGTGGAGAGACCTCCTTCCCACGGTCTCTTCACTGACAGACTTGATATCCTGCTGTTTTCCCCTGTCCTCCTCCAGCCCTCATTGGGTGACGACGGTACAACAGAGGAAGCTGCCGAACAGTATGGAGACGCAGCGAGTCTCCCTGTTCCACTGCGGTGGAAAAAGCTACGGTAACAAAGAGTATTGAGATGCAGCCGAGGCGTACTGTGATGATGAAGGGGACGGTGTTGATCATCTCTAGGAGGAAGGACACCTGGAAGATCTGCTCCCAAATGTTCCCCTGAAAGCCACACACACACACACACACACTCGTCTCAGTCAACAGTCTCATCTGTCATTATTGTAATACCCTGTAATTATCTACATCCTTTATGTACCTGGGAACATTATTTGTGCCAATCACATGAATTATGGTTTGTTAATATTCCAGATTGACTCAATGTGAAATGGACCTGTCTGAAAGAGTTGTGTGTTTCTCACCTTGTAGCTCAGATACATCAGTAACATGGCCTCCAGGTAACTGATCATGGCCACAATCACCTGAAAGACACGGTACATTTCATCTCACTTTGTCTTCCCATTCCATCATTTCATCTCTCTTGTTTCTTTCATAAACCCCTCGCCCCCTCAGTGTCTGATCTGCTGCGGGGCTCACCTGGATGGCCCACACAGGAACCTTCCGGTCCACCCAGAAGATCAGCTCCCTGCGGACAGGGGAGCACAGAGCTACTGTAACACACACCCATGTATGCACACACACACACTATACACACGCACACACAGGATATATACACACATATACACACTATACACACACACACAGGATATATACACACATATACACACTATACACACACACACACACAGGATATATACACACATATACACACTATACACACACACACACACAGGACACACCAACACACTCACAGATAAACAGGGCACAGTCACACACACAGTACACAAACACACACACACACAGTACACAAACACACACACACACAGGACACAAAAACACACACACACAGTACACACACACAGGACACAAAAACACACAATGGTTTAGGCACTGTATCTCTGCAGTAAACCTATTATTTAACCACACACATACAGACAGCACTATTCTAAGCACATACCTTACATAACCTCCTTGGTATTGATAGTCTTCTAAACAGACTGTGTACTGCAACCAATTGTAGCCCTACATTACACGATATGCTTTGTTATGATCTAATACTTCCTCCTGTCTCATCTGTCATTTTTCAGCTGTACAAAAACATACATCACTTTCACCATCTGTTCAGTAAGGAAAGTCTAATGATTAATAAGTGTATGATCAAATGGGCGGGGGGGGGGGTTTCCACACTGGAGAGAATCGCCACAATCACTGGAGGCTAAACATCCATTCAAAGGGATGAATCGATATCTCCCTCCCTCCATTCCTCCCTCCCTCCATTCCTTCCAGGGACAGATGTAACACCCTCCTCTCACCAGTTGATCTCGTTGTCCTGGGAGGAGCTGTTCAACTGGCAGTTCACACTGGAGACAAGAGAGACAGGGGGAGGGGGGGTGGGAGGGGGGGGGGGGGGCGAAAGGAGGAGGAGGAGGTGGGGAGAGCGAGATCGAGAGAGAGTGAGTGAATGAGAGCGACGCAGGGAGACAGAGCGTGAAAGAGAGTGAGAGACAGAATGAAAGGAAGGAGACCGAGAGAGAGAGAGAGAACATGAAGGAGGGGGGGGGGGGTAATAGAGGGACAGAGGAGAGAAAGAGGGTGAAATGATGATGAGCGTTTGTGTAAAATGGCGAAGAGTGCGACAGACAAATAAAACCAGAGAAGATAATCATAGAGGTGTGTGTGTGTGGTGTGTGTATGTGTCGACGGAAAAGAGGGAAAAAACGGATTTGGGGTTGGCAGGGTGAAGAAGAAAAAGAGAGACAGATAATAATTAACTGTGAGACGGTATCAGCAGGTCACTGACAAGAAGATCCTAAGAGAATAAGTACAAAGCAGAAGGTCGAGTACTGAGGTTAGAGTACAGTTTGATCTGACCTCCCATTGGTGCCGTTGGCCCGCTGGCCTGGGTGGAGGTTGGCCCCGCTGGCACAGGGGTTGTCTGTCATTACTCTGATGATGTACAGGAGGCAGGTCAGCAGCTTCAGGGAGAAGTTAAACACTCGGATCCTTAGACCTGCGGAGCACCGGAGACAAGGGAGGAGAAAGATCATGAGAGGTGAGTGTGTGTGGAATATACACACTGACCTTCACACCAGCTACAAGGGCAAACTCAGACATACAACTAGGAGGATGTGCTGCAGTGCTAGAGGAGGCGTCCATGCTACCTCACTTCAACATCAAACACATCCAAGGGTACACAAGTCCTTAGTTACTGACCATAAGCCAATTAGAGTAGCATTTCCCAATGCACAAACCAAAGCACCTCAAGAAACCTTTCAAGTACAGGTCATTGGTGTGTTTGACCCAAGTGTGACAAGGTCTCTTATCAGGCAGGGTCAGAATTCAATGGTCCCGTTTCCTTGACGACGAGAGCTCCCGTAGCATCATCAGTCTGTACGTCTTCAGAGGGACCTGGACTCAATCACCTGTTCTTACAAGCGCAGAGCGCCCCTAAAGATGAATAGGAGAGCCAGTCAACTTACTTGATCTTTGGTTCTTGATGAAAAAGAGCTTCAGTCTCTCCTTGAAGGTGTTTTCATTCACATAAAACTCCACCTGCACCCTGGAGAGAGAGAGACATCGGTAAACAGCCACACACACCTATACACATACTGTACACTGACAAACATACAAACACACATTCTCTTCCTAACACCTTCACACTGTTAAATGTAAACTGCTGTTAAACAAATAGCCATCCAAAGCTCAACTGACTTGTTGTAAATATTCACAGTGTTGTTCCTAATAGCCTGCCTGAGGGCTCAAACATAATCACCAGTCTTCGTACCTCACACACACACTCTCACACATGCACACACACCCACACACAGAAACACGCACGCATAATCTCACAGGATTATGCACACATACACACACCTGAACATCCACACACACACACCCACCCTCCCACACACACTACACACACAGACGTGAAATCCGATTATGACTTCATCTTCTCTGAAGGTCCGGAGAAAGCAGCCACACATCTGGGTAATGCGGGCATCTTCACAGTGTTTGATGAACGGACCAAATAACACGTGTGTGTGTGTGTGTGAGTGAATGACTGTTAACTACGTGTGACAGAGGGAGGCAGAGAGAGAAACCGACAGTGAGGAGCCGAAAGAGAAGCCGAAAGACGAAAGAGGGACACAGAGCAACAGAGACACATTTTAGAGCGCTTGCCAGAACATTCTATAAGGAGAGCCATCAAAGGCTTTGCAAGTGGCATTAAATAAACACAAAGTACCAAAGGGAAAAAGAGAAGGACAGTTGGGGACAGAGAGGGAGGCAGCATTGTGGTTCACCAATGATCTAGATTGACAGGATGCAACAGTAAGATCATTCTAAGTTTATCCCTGCATGGAGAGAAGGGTGACAGCAGTGGTGTGATGTTGGATCTTCCTACCTGTACACTGGGACAGACAACATGGTAGAAAGAGCATCACAGGGATTTAGGTTTCAGTTCATCACTTAGCTGTCAGTTCCCACAAGACACTCTTCCTATACATTGAGGACATAGTACCAGAGAGAGGGAGAGATGGAGTGAAAGGAGGGGAAAGGGAACGTTTGGGGGAGAGAGAGAGAAAGAGAGAGGGGGAGAGTTGGAGACAGAGAGATGTGGGGAGAGAGAATGAGAGAGAGAACGACAAAGAGAGAGAGACACCCTCTTTCTACCGACACCAAACGAGTCCTGGTTTTGTTTTTCCCACAAGCTGAAGAGCCACGTTATGATGTCACTCTGTTTTCCCAGTAACGCAAGTGCCAACGTCAAGCAACAACATGGCCGACAACAAGGGTTGCTCATGGCTTTGCAAGCACACACTGGCGTCAAAACACGAGTGGTCCAATGACTTTGTG
>CM042876.1:13704548-13732048 GCA_023658055.1 Thaleichthys pacificus
TAGTTATAACAGCAGAACCTCTAAGTGCCCCTCAGACGAAGAAGAAAAACAAACCCCTTCATTGTGCAGCCTCTGCGCCTCCCTCTCGCTCTCTCTTTTCACTTGCGTTATTTTACTCTCGCTTTCCTAGATGATCAAAACAGTGTTTGATCATCTTACTATGGCAAAGGCAAGGTTTGTCCTATGGCACGGTGCAAACCTTACAAATGAACATAGATAATAGTTACTCTTTAGTTAGGTTTGCAAGAACATCGTAGTGGAAGCAGCCTTTTCTTCCTCTTTAGAACTGACAGTGCCAGCTGGCATCTGAGCCTACAGCATGAGGAGACTCTGAGACACTTCAGCACCATGGACAGCGCCTAACAATCCCTCACCCAGCAGCACAGTTCATAGCCTGCACCTTCTGGCCCTCCTTTCATGTTGCAGTCCTTCCTCCAAAGCCTTCTTGCCTACACCTTCCTGCACCTCCTCTCGAAGTCTGCCTTTTGTACCTCGCCTGCCTTGCTCTTGCTCCCTGACCTCCTCGTACAGAAAGCTCTCGTTCTCCCCCCTGCACCTCCTCCCGCTTTGCTTACGCAACTCGAGGAGCTTCTCCTGCACCTCCTCCTCGCTCCCTCCTACCTGTCGTCGTTGTGGGAGCTCAGGTCTCCCAGCAGCAGGTCTCGGAAGCGGAAGCGTGGCTGCAGGGGGGGCACCTCGGTCTCCGCCTCCGTCTTAAGGGCAGAGATGTCCAAGATGACCCCGCTGGAGCTGCTGCTGGTCCGGGGGGGCTCCGGAGAGGAGCTTTGCGGGGAGGGGCGGGCGGGGGAGGGAGGGGGGGGGGGGGGCAAAAGAGAGAGAGGCAGACGCAGAGTCAGACAACAGAAAGGAGGGTTGTGTTGAGGAAGGAAGGAAGGCAAAGGGAGCCGCTCGGACAGTGAGCGGTGGGAGGGTGGATAGGGGGGGGGGGGGGGGGTGATGGTAGGAAGGAAGGAGGGAGGGAGGAGAAAAGGGGAAGGGAGGGGGGAGACAGAGTGCACCGGTCTATTCCGTCCACATCTGTCCCCCGACTGGGACGAGCGTTTGCGGCGTCCCGCATCATCGAGTGGCTCTGGTCAGGGTGTGTTTCATCAGTTATACTAACAACACACCCCGCTCATTCAGCATCAGCCCATGCCAGCATTATCAACCCTATAGTGCAGATGGTCCTAGACAATGCAGTTAGTGTGTCTGAAGGTGCAGTATCCGGTATGCCTCATGTTGACTCATGCATACAATACTGCATAGTTCACATACAGGAACAAGTGTGTTGCTTAAGTACATGCTTGGAGGACCTGGACATGCAGTTTCAGGAGCTTTGTCCCTCCATCCAATGCAGAAGAAGAAGAAGAAGAAAACCAACAGTACAAGAGGTTGATATCCAATCATCAGTGTGTTAGTACTGTATGGGAATGCTGCTGTTGAAGCAACAAATAATGTATTCATTTCCCAGAAAATATAATAACACCTGAAAATGTAATACATTCCATGTCTGGCACTGAGCTCTGACAGCTCTTAAACATGCTGAGGAAGTTGCCCCTATCGGGGGACCTGGGGTCAGATTGACATCTGCACTCCATGTCTACAGTATGAGGTAAACGAGCGAGATCTGACCCTGGATCAGTCGATAAGGGTGAAGGCTGCCTCTTCCTACCCTACTGTATGGACTCAGGTGTGGAGCCCCTCCCACATGGTGGAGTCTTTGAGTGACACTTGGCATGCGTTAAGGTAGGTACGGATGAAAGTAAGGAAGAGGGGATGGGGGGGAAGGAGTTACCTGTCGCCATGGGAACAGCGTGTGTGCTGTGCTGGGGTCATGCCTGCCTCCCAAGGGTGTGTGTGGGGGGGGGGATGGGGGCAGAAACCCAGTGTTTACATTGAAAGAAGGATAAATGCACATAAGTAAAACAATTAAGAACAACCATTGGTTGACTTACCTCATAGTCCACACGTAAATACCTACCACACTGTAAATATTCTGAAATGTCAATTTTAAAACAAACGTCAGTAGAGATTTTGGAACGAAGAGTCCGTGCTGCTTCTCACCTTGTTGGGCATCTTTTTAAACATGCAGAGCCCAACTAACCACTTCACACGACCCCTGTTATGGTCAAGAGGCTCTGTAGCTGCTAGCGTTCCTGCTCTGAGGCTTAAGGAGGAAGGATGACGTCACAGTCTAGATGAGATTGCTAATATGATTCAAAACCTGGACCTCCCCAATCCCTTCTGAGAGTGCTCCGATGCCTCCCAACCTCAGAGCTATGACTGTATCTATGACCGGTCTTTAATACATCCCCATTAGAGTTCCGTGGTTTTGATGCTTTTCCCCGACTAATCCCTATGATTGGCACATGGTTAGGGCCTCAAAGATCCCCTATCCAATTATCTTTTGATAGGTATGCCATGCTAATTGGCTGATCATTATCTGATGAGCCAGAGAGCAAATCAACAAACCGGGATTTCATATGGACGTTAATTAATTACTGGAGCATTCCCCTGCATTTTGAAGGCTGTCTCTTGCAGCCTGGCTGACTAGCTGGCTGGTTCAGATGAGTCACTCTGATGACTGTCCCCAGTCTGGCTGCTTCTGGCTGGTAGAGTTTGACAAAGCACTGACCTCGCTAATGAATGGGTTCCTCAGCTTATAGCTATGGGGATGGAGAAAGGAGCAAACAGAGAGAGAGGCAGATGAAGAGAGAGAGAGAGAGGGGGAGGGAGGGAGGGAGAGAGAGAGAGAGAGAAGAGAGAGAGAGAGAGAGAGAGAGAGAGAGAGAGAGAGAGAGAGAGAGAGAGAGAGAGAGAGAGAGAGAGAGAGAGAGAGAGAGAGAGAGAGAGAGAGAGAGGAAGAGCATGAAAGAGAGGGAATGAGAGATGAGAAAACTCAATTTGTAATTTATTAGAAGTGCATCCTACCTCGTTATTGTATGTGTGTGTGTGTGTGTATGTGTGTGCGCGTGTGTTTGTGTGTGTACGGGTCAGTGTTCATGCAGGCTGTTCAAAAGACAAGCGTTTTATTTCCCAGTTGTTCCCACACTGATGTTAGGAACTCACCCCAGGGGCAACATGGATGACAATAGGCCCCATAACGCCTGGGAGTTCATGACAGGTTACATAAATATACTACCTGCTCCAATTAGTTTTCATGTACTTCCATGGAGGTCTGTCTAGCATGATCGCTGAGCTAGCAGAAACACCCATAGATATCTAGTCAGCTTTGTCACCCCATATTAGGTAAACATAGCAGAAACTGGAGCTACACACACACACACACACACACACACAGACAAGTAAAATATCTAGGCACTCAGTGAAAACCCTGTGTGCACACACCCGTACACACACATGAATGCACCTACTGTATGCATCTGCTGATACTGTACACACTTACACATACGTGCTGGCAAACACTCCTATATGCATGCACATACACGAACACACACACACACACTGAGTGGAGATGATGTTGCTCTGTTAGAGGCAAATCTGATCATTCTGAGGTTATATTTTCATCCTACAGAAAGTCATACAGTTATATACCTGTGTTCACAGGTGCAGTCTATATGCTGCGAAAATCTTCTATTTCATCTCAACTCAACTACAAATGTAGACTGAATGGGCATGGAGAAGATAGTTCACGGTTCAGAAAATATCGGCGGATAACTCGATCAAATTAAACTGCAACTTTTTAAAATTAAAATGCCAATCAGTCATATTTAGTATTTGTAGCATTCATTGTCATTTGAAGTAACATTATTATAGTAAGTGATAGTTTTTCTTTACCTGGGTGTGTGGTCGTGCGCAGTCCCATCATCGTACACAAACGTCTGGTTGGTGTAACATTCGCTGCACATTTTGGCCGGAGCTCCGGCAGTGCCGTCTGACGGGGGGTCTGTTGCTGTAAAGTTCCCCTCTTGAGAGTCGTTGTCCTGGGTTAATGGCATCGGAGGCTGGCCTGAGGTGGAGGTAACCCCTTGAGCAACCTCTCTCTCAAGGTGGCCGGACCGTATCAGCTTCCTCTGCGCATCTTCTCAGGTAGGTAGATAGGTGGATGTGTACTGTAGTGGTACAACCCTGCGGTCTTTAATTATTGTGGTGCAGGCGCGCACACAAGTGACAACTATCAGCCAACCAGCGCTACAACCACATGGATCAAATGTTGAGGTGTTCCATACTCTCTTGTTAATATATTTAGCGACAAGTTGTTTTGAGTGGAACTCCTCGCAGATAACAGATACGACTGACTTCGAACCTCACAAATGTCGGGCACTGAAGGTTTGGTTGTGGTAAGGACGATAGCTTACTACACTTTATGACAGCAAGAAAGACAGCAACATGAAGCGCGTCTTGGAATAATTAGGGATACTAGCGCCCTCTGCTGGCTATTCCTACGCCCATAAACATTTAGCTACTAGCATTGAAAATTACTTCAGGGCAAGCGGGTATACACAAACACAGAGATAAAATACATCTCATTCTCTACATGTGGCTGCATAACAATAGCAGATGTTTATTCAGGTTCATATCAACAGTTTGTCCTTGTTTATTTGTTTACAGTATATAAAATTGATATTGATATATTCCGGCATTAACATGGAGGAAACAGCAATCAGGAAGTAGAACATTCTAGAAGGGTTTGACCAGAGCAATATGACCGCCAGGGTGCTTGGACTTCATGCTGCCAAAGTGTCTGTGAAAACAGAGTAGAGAACATCATCTGGACATCTGGTTAACTGGAGTAGAGAGTTAACATGTAGCACAGAATTAAATTAAATGAACGAAAGAAGAGATTGTGTGGCACGTACACGTATGTGTGTGTGTGTGTGTGACTCACCTCCATGAATTGGTCTCATGCTCGTAAGCCTCCATGGTTTTGAGGTCTGTAACTCCGTCAGTTCCACCTACAGCCAACAGCATCCCATTAAACACCATCAAGGAGACCTAGCACACAGAGACACAACAGCATCCCATTAAACACCATCAAGGAGACCTAGCACACAGAGACACACAGAGACATGAGGGAACAGCGGATTGGTTCAGTTGTGGATCAATGCATCATTTGAGGGATTTCAAAAAGTATTGAAACCTGCAGAAACCTCCCACCTTGTGCCTCTTGCTCCTCATTGGTCGGACTGGGGTCCAGCGGTGCGCTTCCGGGTCAAACTTCTCCACAGTGCTGAGCTCCAGCAGCAGCTCGTCCCGCCCCCCGGCCACATACAGGCGCTCCAGGAACACGGCACAGCCCGGGTTCTCTCTTGCCGTCAGCATGGGTGGGCACATGGCCCAGCAGCCGTCCAATGGGCTGTAGCGCTCCACTGTGGGGGGGTCAAGGGTCAGGAGTTGTGTTAGTGTATGATGGATTCCTCATTAGTGACACATCAGTGTCAGCTGAGATGGCAGGCCCTTAGACTAGGGCCTGCTGACACTGTTCCAGAGGACAGGTATAGCTGTAGTCATGAAAAAAGGCAGGAAATCAAGTGTTAAGAACTAAGACATTCAAAGTCTTCACTCCATTCAAAGTCTATTTTTTCTCTGCCCAGTGTAACAGGACATTCTGACCACGTAGATTGGTACCAATTGTCTCCCTCACATGCAGTCAGCAGTATAATAACACGCATTTGGAGCTCAGGGGCCAATGATGTTCAGTCACTCCCTGCTTTTATTCCATTCTTCCCCCTATTGCTCCAGCCATTCCTCCCACAGGCTGGGGGCTGACAGATGAATGAAGTGGGAGGAAAAAAAGGAGTGCTTTGAGAATGAGTGACGGGCCCTGTAGACTCTGACCTCCGTCACAGAAATAGAAAGCCCAGAGCCAACTGGCCACAGGCCCCACATACCTCAGAGCAGTCTGCGACGAGGCCTTAACACTGCAGACGCCATCTGCTGTGTGTGTGTGCCTGTGTGTGTGTGTGTGTGTGTGTGTGTGCACTTCTGTGAATTGTGACGATAGTGTCAGATGTGTGTAAAACGTGGCATAAGCTTACAGCCGTTTGGCACCCCAGCAGTGACATCACAGGTGACCCCCTGCTCTTTCTGACCTGGTCCTCTGGGGTCTCCACAGGACACAAGTTCATGTCCCAGCGTCACACTAATGTCAGTATTCACACAACTTTACCTTCCCCTATAGCCTGTAGTTAAAAGTGCCTGGAGCAAGACTGCAGAACTTGAAGCCACGTTTACTGGAATACTTGGAATACTGCACTAACCCCTTCAAAATGTATGTTATTTTCTCTGCGGCCGTGATAGTCACTAATGCAACGTAAACAACACCTAAAAATTCCTCCCACCAAACTGAATTTGATGACCTCATGTCCGCACAATACGGTGTTCTGTCCCCAGATCTGCTGAGTGTCCAGTGGAACCTGGGCGTGTACCTGAGTCCAAGGGCATCTGTCCATCCGTGCCCCCCACCACGTAGAGGCAGCCCCCCAGCACGGCGGCGGCTGCCCCGGCCCTGCGACGGGACATCGGGGGAAGCTTGGTCCAGGCGTTCCTCTTCGGGTTGTACCTGAACCCAGGAGAAACCGATTCAGACACGTTCGTCCTGGTGAGTGTGATGTGCGTGTGTCTGTGTGTTTATGTGTGCACGTGTGAGCGTGTACGTGTGTGCATGTGTACCTCTCCACAGTGTTGACGCAGGCGACCCCGTCGTGGCCCCCCAGGGCGATCAGACAGCCGTCCATCTCCAGCAGACACACTCTTCTGCGGGGGGCACTGAGGGGGGCCACATCTCCGCTCCAGGTGTTGGTCTCTGGGTCGTACCTGAGGGGGCAGCAGGGAGGGGTGGAGTTAAGGAGGTATTGGGCCTGGCAGTGTGAATTAGAGATAATTCATGGGAAGCATGGAGGGCTGGAGTTCGGAAGGATTTTTGGGGCAGCATGGAGGGGGGGTGATAGGAAAAGTGTGATTGTAAGCTCTACAGCTGTCTTTGAAGAGCTCTCTGAGTTCGTTGAATTGGTTTGTTTTAGATCCTGAGGTGTTATGAATGGTTAGGCTTCTGTATGGCAATATTGTGTTGGATAAGGGGTTCAGCTGATGTTTTATCCGTGGAGACCTGACTGTACTGCTGCTTAGGTAACATTGCGTGCGTCACTGTGTGATGTGTCATTCATTGATTTCGGTAGAGTGGCCCCCACCCCCCTTCCGGTCTCTCTCTCTCTCTTTCTCATTTCTTTCTTCCTTCTTCTTCTCCTCCAATGTCGAATATCCGAGTGATTAATACATGGATTAGATCCATGTATTATCTACAGATATGTTATATTGAAAAGGAGAGCCAGGCCGTTGAGGACACGTCTTCCTCTGCAGATCAAGGACACGGCCATCTGACGGCCAGAACAAATAAATACTCTGCTGTTTTAGATGGAGGCAATTTGATGACACAAGATACCGCGCAGGACTGAAGCAGCATTCACACACACACACACACACACATAAACACCAACAGTAGACACACACCCATATAAACACCCACATAAACAGTAGACACACTCACACGTACACACAAATTCACGAGCACAGTGTACATATACACAGTACACACTCACACTAACAGAGTAGTAAAACCGATCCCGTCTGTCACGCCAAACCCAGAACGAGCCGTCCTCGTGACTCTCTGTGTTGGACTACTGAGCACAGACGGCTCCTCTGCTCACAGTTTGGATGGGTTAGCTGCCTGTCCCTGGGTGTCATCAGCCGGCACTGGGGAGATGACTGCTACCTTACTTTCTCACCTTGAGAAAGTGGTAGAATGAAACGGCCACGGCTTGTTTTTTTTCTTTTCTGGTTTTCCCTGGCCCTAGTGATGTGTGTCTCCTTGTGTGCAGTTTCCGGTCCTGGTCTTGTCTCTCTCCCGGCTCCCTGCACCTCCTGTGTTCACACATCCTGCTATTGTCCCTTGTGTTATCAACAGGCCCTCTGTGTATGTCTTGTCACGCGGTCGTCATTGAATCGGTGAGTATCTCTGTGGTGTTATCTAAGTGAAAAAATATACTTTTGTTTTTCAAGGTAAGAGAGGAAAGAGAGAGAGAGTTGTGAAAGAAGAAGGGGGGGGGTGAGTAAAGAAGAGAGTGAACAGCATGCAGCAGTCATCAGAAGTGGTCCATCACTCCTAGACAACATCGCTTTGGACCTGACCTTCTGGACTAGATGATCTAGATCTAGGACATGACCTAGTCTGTCTGACCTGGACTCTGGTGGGGCTATTCTGGGTCTCTCTGACGTCATCAGAATTTAGGATTTCAACCCATTTGGAAGCAGGTGCTGAGTCACATGACTTCTGATGAGTAGGGTAAAAGTTCACGCCAGTGTTCTACTATGGAATTTTAACGGTCATAATTAGTTCAGTAAACTCTCACCTTTCCACGCTGCTCATGCAGGTGACGTCATCGTACCCCCCCACGGTGTAGATGAGCCCCCCCAGTGAGCACACTCCAGTGTCGCCACGGTGACGGATCATGGGGGCCGACATCTTCCACTCGTTGTGCTGGGTGCAGAACTGCTCCACTGGGCAGGAGGGATCGTCTCTGCTCCAGCCACCCACTGACACACACACACACACATGCACACACACACACATCCAACACACGCACACATTGAACACCCACCACACACGCATAAGTATATCGAAAACACACCACATACACACACACACACACACACACACAGGATAGTGTTTTCACAGCTGCTTTGTCATGTGATGTTGGGGACAGTGACAGCCGTCTGCTGCCTGCATGTCATGTCACTTTTCTAATAAAGTCTGCAGGCATTTTTACAGGGACCCTGTTTGCTCTGCTGTCACCAACATACAGCTTGTGGTGAGAGAGTCCTCCCTTGAACCACACAACTCGATCAGCCTAACACACACACACACACACGCCACACACAACACACACACAGATGACACCCCACAGATTATCAAAAGCAATGAATGCCAAAACTAAAGATGCTATAAAGAACCCAGCATGAGAGAAGTCAGACGTGGCTCTGATGGTCAGAGCACAGTGACACTCTACAGCCGCCGCTCTGGCTGGCTCCCAGTGTACTTATGGAGCCCATGCATAGTTATCTCTCGGAAGCGTCCTTCTTTATACAAGCCTTGTAGGTAACCAGGAAGGGTGTCATCACCCCCCAGGGTGTGGAGGGACTGACCTACGTAAACCATGTCGGAGGCTTGGGCGGAGGGGATGGACGGGAGTCTACTGAGCTTCTGTCGGTTGGCGAGCGGCCCGTTGGCGCTGGGTCGACCGCGGCGCGCCGTGGCAACGCCTCCGGAATCTTGTCCGCTTTTCGGCGGCATGGCCAGCGCTTCTGACTCTCCCAGACCCTCGCTGTAATGGAGAAGACAATAGACCAGTGCTCTGTAAAGTATGAAAGAACGAAACAATACAATATTCACGTGCCAGCTCAAGCATAAGCTATGTAGACTGTCAACACAAACAGAACACAAAAATGCATGTAACACTGGATGTTGATAGTGGAACATGTTTCCAGTCAACTGTTGCTTGAAAGGTATAACACTATAGAAAAATGTATCATTTCCTAAAAGATGATACGAGATAAGACAGGCATTCTGAAAGAGTTGTGTTAGTCGAATTTACCCTTGCTCGTTGTACACCCCCATCCTCCTTCTGTCCGGACTCAGAGACACTGAGGGCCCAAGAGCCTTAGGTCTACACCCCACCCATCGCACGCACCTCGGAACCCCACATAAATTCCTTGCCACACACTCACACACTCCCATACACATCCCCTTAGTCACACATGCTACACACCCTCTCCAGACACACACACGCACGTATATTCAGCAGACACATTCCTTACAAACACCCCCTGTCGAATACCCATGTTGGTATCAATGTTCTTGAGTCCTTATACAGAATGTTGTTTCACATGGCCAGATCTGGTGAGTCCCAAGCAGCAGACACTGACAATGTGTTCTCGAGACCTTTAGAGTCTCAGAATTGGATCAAGTTCCCTTTCTAACTGCAAACGTGTCTGCTTTGCATATTGCCATGTTTCCTTTAAAACCGCGAACACGTCTGCTACATATTCTGTAATTCAGTGTGTGTGTGTGTGTGTATGGGTGTGTGTGTGTGCGAGTCCCTCTATTCTGACTCACGCTCAGTATATCTGCGTGTGAATTTTCACAGGCTAGTGAACAGAGCTGGTCTCCTCGGTTTGCATTCCCAGCTGACAAGAGATCTACAGGCAACTGGCCAGGAAGTGAGAGAGAAAGAGAGAGAGAGGGAGGAGAGAGAGTGGAATTCTAGGTTTCAGTTTTCTGTCAAATCTGCAAATCGGATGTGAAGATGTGGAGGATACACTCACAAACACACACACACTCACAAACACACACATCCACACACCCACGAACAAAAGGACTGCTGAATTTTTACGGAACGAGTCAATAGCACACAAACCTAATTTGCAGCATTTCTCAGGTTTCCAAGGTAATGAAAGAGACCACACAAACCCCACAGTGAACCAGGTGAGAGAGAGTGTTTAGTCATGGCTTAGCAGAATACACAGAGAACCCACAGAACATGCAGACCAAGGATCCACCTTGAAGACTCCCTCGGTTTGAATCAACAGTGTTATCAGTTGGATACTAACTGATTGTGATATGCTCCTCTGTCTTATCATCATCTACAGTTTACCGAGTACATGTTGGACATAGCTCATGTTAAATACCCGCCGTTTCAGCACAGTCCTGGGATGTGATGAGATGTTGAGAGGAATCCGCTCCAAAGGGAGCCTTCAGGCATTTGGTATGAACTAAGA
Organism: Thaleichthys pacificus; assembly: GCA_023658055.1. Lineage (NCBI taxonomy): Eukaryota > Metazoa > Chordata > Actinopteri > Osmeriformes > Osmeridae > Thaleichthys > Thaleichthys pacificus. The sequence continues at coordinate 13,715,343 of CM042876.1, forward strand.
GATTGAGACAGACTGCGAGTCAGGTGGCTGAGCGGTTAGGGAATCGGGACTAGTAATCCGAAGGTTGCCTAGTTCGATTCCCGGACGTGCAAAATGACGTTGTGTCCTTGGGCAAGGCACTTCACCCTACTTGCCTCGGGGGGAATGTCCCTGTACTTACTGTAAGTCGCTGTGGATAGAGCGTCTGCTAAATGACTAAATGTAAATGTAAGAGATGGGAGTGAGTGGTCGGTTTCAGCAGAGTAGAAGATCAGGGTGAATAGAGTTAATCTGTTGTTACACTTTATTTTGAGAGTCCCCTTCAGGCTGACTGCAGATGGTCATATCATCAAGAAACGATTAACAGGATGTCAACTACAGCTTAGCTGATACTCAACCACTGGCTGGACTTAGGTTTAGGCTTAAAGGTAGGCTTTGTGGATAGTCATTTGCCATTTGAACATCATAGACAAATCATCCACATATTGACTCTCCAAATATAGTGTTAGTGAGTTTTTAATAGCGACTGCCCTTATTAGTATCGGTGTTACCGAACGTTTCCAGTCTTAGTCACAGTTCAGCATGCTGCTGGAATCTTCATCCTATCTGGTTCCCAGAGACAGACTGGAAACTCGATCTGGAAACATCCTCTCCACTTTTCAAGCTAATTTATAGGGTTTCTACCCCCCCCCCCCCACACACACACACACACACACACACACATGCTGTCATCCCACTCTCAATGCCTTCGGCTGCTGTTTCTGCCTGGGTGAGGTAGAAACACAACTGACATGCCTGATGACAAGATCCTCCAGGAGAACAAATGACAGGAGCAGAGGGGGAGAGAAAGATGCAGAGGCACATTCTGACACACACACACACAACACACACACACACAGGCATGCAGGCCACCTTTGGTGAAGGACAAGCACATCATGAAGCTCTAAAAAATATATCCCCCTCTTCCTAAAAAAGATACTTGCTCCAGAGAGACAGTCACCACATACCAGAGGAAACACAACACCTGTGTGTGCGTGTGTGTGCGTGTGTGTGTGTGTGTGTGGGTGTTTGTCTTTGTAGGAAGATGATCTTGTACGATGTAACCCCCCCCCCACCACCTTCACATGACAGAGAAAGCATGGAGTTCCATATAGCTTATCTGCACCCTGAGTTATTAATAATTGATAGTTACCTATCCTACAGTAACAGAACGGAGGAAGTAGCAATGATATTAGAGCAGGACAGGGAGTCGAACAGACCTTGGAGATAGAGGACACTAGGGGATACAGGGACATAATGAGTTAAAGTTGTGTAGGGGTTAACTCATTATGTCCTCGTATCACTATGGTGACGGTGGAGGGAGACGCACCCTCATGGACAGCAGAGAACAACAAATCCCTCTCGAGTCGCTAACATCCCGCACCATCGTACAGGTGTCACTGCCAAGCCTGGTGCTTCCACCCCTCGCGCCCATTCCCGGTTCGAGTCTCCCGCGACACAATAGACAGCTTCTTCTGAACGCTTAAACCCGAAAACGGCGCATAAAAGCTTTCAGTTCTATACGGCAGGAGGAGGATGGAATTGAGTGAGTCAGTAAACAAGGTGCCAACAAACTTTTGTGAACTGAACAGGAATTCAATCTCCATACCAAACATGCGTTTGAAATCAGTCAAGGTAACGGCAGAACGTTCTGCAGAAAATCATCAACTTCGACCAACCTCTTCCAATATTCCAAATGAAAAAACGTCATCATCCTCCTCTACCAAAGACTGAATGCCTTCTAAAGCCACCAAATTATGAGCAGTCACAAATATTGAAAGCAAAAATGTCAGAAATTCTTAGTTCATAAATAAATCAATTAGAATGGAAAATAGAAGCTGGTATCTGTACTTACGCCTTTGAGGGCATGGTGATTTGATCCTGAGGGTTCGACTAATTTCCAGTGGTCCTTTGTGGGCTGTCTTCTACTGTACCCCTTAGTGCTGTGTTTCTTTGTGCTGTGTGTGTGTGTGTGTGTGTGTTCTTTTGGTACAGGAGTGCTCAGAAGTCTCACTGCAGAGCTCTTCTGACCTCTGGTAGAGGAGGTTATGGACATGTGCTTTTTCAGTACACACACACACACACACACACACACACACACACGTGTCACCCACACACTCAGATGCATCCAGTGAATGTCTGCCATCTCCAGACAAACCAAGAGAAGTATTCAGGTACATTCAGTGAATGCCTTTTGTGTTCCACACACACAACCACACACGCACACAATGTAGCAGGGATGATTCGTCAACTCGCGGAATCAGTTTGCGACACAGAACGTGTGTGTGTGTGTACTTGTGCGAGTCTGCATGTGTGTATGCAGGCGCTGACAAGCTGAGGGTGAGTTAGTGTGTTCCCTTTTGAAAGACAAACAGCACAGATAACCCTGGGGGCCCTTCGTAGGAGGACACAGGGATTCATTCTCAATATACCCTCGCGAAAAAAATCTGTATGGAATACCTGTGCTCTTCCTAGAGGAAGCCTCATGGTGACGGAACGTTCCAAAGTAAGACGGTCAGTTTGTTGACATGCTTGTTTTCTTGCCTGGGATGTCCCTCTGTGTTGAGTAATGAGACCCTCTGCTCGTCATTAAAGTATGCATGATGGAGGACGCTCTCCTTGAGAATGCTACCTGAGCTGGGTGAGAGAGGTGGATACAGTTACCTGGGGGGTCAGTTACCTGGAGGTGAGGGCATTGTGCTAGTCTGCTGCGGTTGTTGACGTGGCCACAGAGACCTCTGTGTGTTCTCTGGCCGGAGTGTTCCGGTGCTTCTGGTCAGCCGTGAAGAGCCACACAGCAGGTTCAGGAGCACAGGAACAGGTGGTTTGGAGACATCATGCAGGTAAGCTAGCTGTTGTGGTCCCCTGTAGCGTTAGGAATGGCTTGACTCTGTCCTCGGTCTGTCCTAGAGTGTCTGAAATCCTGTATACCTTGTATGATTGTACGATCGTTCTTGTTCAGTTTTTGAAACTGAATTGTAGTTTTTACTTGAGGTTTTCGTGTCTTTCTGATAACCTTTCTCTTGTTCTGACACCCATTGGTTTTTCTTTTTTTTTCTTCTCTTTTTTCATTCTCTCTTAATTGTTTCTCTCTCCTCCTCCTCCCCCCCCCCCCCTCCTCTCCAGTTCTCTCTGTGTAGGCTGCGGACCCACCAGTGGTGTTTCCTGCTCTTCAACGTTGTGCTGTTCCACGCTCTGCTGTTTGGGGCAGACTTTGTTGAGGAGTACCTCCTCCAGCCCACCCCGGGTGTATACACCGACAGCATGGTTCTGGACATCAGAGAGCGGGCCAGGAAACTGGACCTGAGTGGCTCCCAGGGCAACGTGTCCCAGTCTTACCCCATCAGCAACCCCAACGCCTGCCGTCAACTCCGACCTCTTCCTCCTCACGTTTGTCTTCAGTTACCCCGACAACGTCAGCCAGCGGGATGCGGTGCGTGCCACCTGGGCCAACCTATCACACGTACAGGGTTTCCCCGTGCGGACGCTGTTCTTCCTAGGCTCCTCCCCCTCGTCGGCCAACCAGGAGGCCGTCCTGAGGGAATCGGGTCGCCACGGTGACCTGGTCCAGGGTCACGTGACCGTGACCTACTCCTTGCGCAGCCAGACTGAGCGCACCGTCTTGGTGCTGCGCTGGGTCATGGCGTTCTGCCCCATGGCCCGGTTTCTGCTACTGGCTGAGGAGGCCGTGTTCGTCAACCTGCCCGCCGTCGGTGGGTACTTACTGGGGCTGCGCAGGCACCCCGAGGACTTGTACCTGGGGAGGGTGATCCACAAAGACCCCCCGGACCGAGACCCCTCCAGCCCCAGCTACCTACCCCCTGCCCTCTACCCCAGACGTTACCTCCCCGACTACTGCTCTGGCGCCGCCTTCGTCCTCTCCCAGGACGTGGTCAGGAAGGTGTACGTGGCCTCTTCCATCGTCCGCTCCCCGGTACCGTCCGACGTGTTCGTGGGCCTGTGCGCCCAGAAGGCTGGAGTGGTGCCCGTCCACAGCGCCAGGTTCTCGGGGGACAAGCACGTCCGCTACAACGCCTGCTGCTACCGTTGGCTGTTCAGCTCGGCAGGGGTGGGGGCAGGAGGAGCTGGGGCGGGTGTGGGGAGGTGTGGGGCAGGAGGATGATGGTTGCTCCCTCCTGGAGACCTACTATGGCCTGGTGGCCTGCAAGGCCCTCACCTACCTGGACAAACTCTCCTCGAGCTCCCAGCGGCAGGTGGTCAACAACTCTAATGGCTTTTAAGTATTTTTTGGGGTGTGTGTGTGGGAATATATGCACACACAAAGGGATTGTGTCTGTTCTAAGGCCTTGTGCCCACAGTTGTGCTGTGTTTATGTGTGAGTCCAAGTGGAGAACGTTTTGTGTGTCGTCGTTCTTGTCAGGCAGGGTGAGTGACGTGGAACGCTGACTGGAGCAGACTCATGGCTGTGGGCCAGACAAACAGACAGTAGATCATTCTAGAAGGCAGGAGTGACCAGTGGAACCAGACTGCTGAAGAGAAGGAACGATGCCTTCCTAGTATCAAGTTTCATTGTTGTGAGGAGTGCGGCTCCCCCCACTGGCGTCTTACACAGTTACATCATCATAAAGGGACGACACAGAACTATACATTCTGCTCTGTAATATGAACGTGGCTGAGAGTGATTATATCAAATCTAATAAAGCCTTCTTTGCTCTGTGGGTTCTTGCATTGTTTTGTGTTTTCTGGGCCAGCACTAGAACCTCCTGACCTCTGGACCAGATCCCTGCTCTGTATCCGTTCTGCAGTTAGAACATGGGTCCCTGAGGTCCAGTACCAACACCCCCTCTCCTTTAGAATATTACAGGATTCAAGCAGAACAACATTTCTGGGAAGTGGCGGAGAGACAGCTTTAATAATTTTTACTTTGTTTAAATGTGGAGGGAAGAGGGATTGTTCTCATAACGTAATGAACAGTTTTTAATTACCGGTATCTATCTTACAGAGGTAGTATCTATCTTACAGAGGTAGTATCTATCTTACAGAGGTAGTATCTATCTTACAGAGGCAGTGGTCATCTTTGGGCTCCTCCTGCTCAGTGTAGTTGACCCTGGGTCTTTCTCTCAGGTTCCTGACTCTGGAGAACTGGATCTTCTCTGCTGCCCTGCTCCTCCTCACACACACTGCCTTAGACAGGCCTGGTACACACACACACACACACATTATCCTCAGCCCCGCTCATTCTAACACGCAACACATAAATCACAAAGAGATACACTGACAGCCAGCGTCCATCACCTGAAGTTGACAGATCACATTTCTCCTGGGAGGCCTCTGGGCCTCCTGTCCCCCCCCCCTCCCTGAGTGCCCCCCTCCCCCACCGGTAGGAATGAGATGAAATCAGTCTGAAGTAAACTACCCCTGGACCGCGAGACCACCTTCACTGGCGCGAAACTGCAACGGCGGGAAGTCTCCTCGCATGCGTGAGACTTGAGAGCCCTGCTCTCTGTCTGCCTCCACAGCAGCTTCAGCCTGCCTCAGCCTTCCTGGGCCTCACCAGCCTCTGTCTCCCTTTAAGGATGCTGCCTTTCCGCTGGCTTCTTCTCTCTCTCTCTCCATTGGCCATCTCTCCCTGCCTCTCTCTTGCCCAGTCCTCTCTCTGCTTGGGTACAGCCAAGAGAAACATGCCTCTGAAGTCCTCCAGCTATTCGATCACAAATGGACTGCATGAATGTCTATCCGAATATGTGGTGACTGTGGGCGCATGTAGCAAGAGAAGGTAGACCTTCCTCTACCACACATCTCTGACAACACATCCAAAACGTTCTCGTTGGGCAAGTGTGAATTTAGATGAAGTGGTCTGCCTAGAGGTCAGAGGAGGTCTGGTCACACGCTATTGGTTCTCCATTACAGCCAGGCTTCTCCAGCCATCGTCTGATATCTATTCTAGGAGACATTACTCATGTCTGAACGAATGTCTCCACACTCCGCCACTCATGTAAGTAATGACGCCGACCTTCCTGTCCTAAACCCCAGACTAAAAGATTCATTAACGACCAGATGCGTTGTTAAGAGAATTCAGATTATAGGTTAGAAATGGCAGCCTTGGATTTCGGAGGTTCTGTAGCTTTGACAGTGTGTGTGTGTGTGTGCGCGCGCGTGTGTGGGGGGGGGGGGGGGGGAGAGAGTCCATGGCACTCAAACACAAGACATAGGAATAAAAGACAGTTGACAATGAAACAACTTATTTACTTGTAATGACATAAAACATAGCAAATACAAAAACAGGAAATTCATTAGTCAAGCCAATAAGGTCAGGATGGGAATTGCGCAGACAAAACATTTCTAAACACCGTTGGTCCTGGGTCGTTCCGAGTATCGAGTTCTACAACGGCTGCACGCGTGACCTCACTCCGCTCCTTCAGTGTCAACAATGGCAATGGCCGTGACGTAGTACGGTCCCTCTCTGAGGTAGGTCTTCAGACGGAGGTAGTGCTGGCTGCCCAAGATGGTGGCCGCCGTCGAGGAGCCCACCAGAGCCCCCACCAGCTCGAACTTGGCGTCCTTGGCCTCCTTGGTGGGGCCTGCGGAGCGGTCCACCACGTACTCCATGAAGCCCGGGGAGCTGAGCATCATCTTCTGACCCCACGGCTGGTGGGCGATGGCCTGGGGGGGGGAGGAAACGCATACCGACAACGCTTGGGTCAGGGGCTAGAAGTGCCGTATAACATGTCCAGACAGAGATGAGTGGTCAGTCTCCTGTCGCTCTCTCGGTCACCCTTCTGTCCACCCCCCCCCCCCCTTCCCCCATTCTCCTACCCGCCCTCCCCTCTCTCTCCCCCCCAACTCACAGTGAAGATGCGGAGGGCTCCACAGTGCAGTTCAGGGAAGGGCTGCGTGCTGATGTTACGGAACATGTCGATGGGCTGGTCCGAGAGCTGACGGAACCAGGACTCGGTCAGGAGCAGCAGGTCCTCAGTCTGCTGCTCGGTCTGCAACGCACACATTCAATAACAGGTGTCGCATCACCGCTGGCGAGAGGCGTGAATGATGCTAATTCAGACACGCATGCCAACTGCAAGAAGAAGAACACACACACACCTGCAGAGTGAGAAGGGTGGAGATGGCATCCAGACAGCGCACTCTCAGTTCTGTAGCTCCGCTGCTGGCCAGCAGACTCATCCTCAACAGCACAGACTTGAACTTCTCACCTGGGAATACACACACACTGTTTTTACCACCAGAGAATAGCTCAACTGTTACAATCCTGTTACAACTGTATTACTTCTCCAATAGAGTGAAACACGCATACCCGTCTTCCCGAGGACTTGCTTTCCCTCCACAGTGGAGCCCAGCACGCCCAGCGTGTCCAGGGCCACGCCGGTCATGACGGGGTCGGGGTCCAGGGCCATCTCAAACACCTTTTTCAGGAAGGCAGGGTAGCTCTCACACACCTGCTGAGGGCTGTCCATGATGGCCAGGTTCCCAAAGAACTTCACCAAGCCTGGGGGAGAGGGACAGGCGGGAGGACAGTCGGATCACATGACTTAACACACTGTACGCATACGTTCAAAAAACCTTTTTCACACATGCAGATCTGCCGAGAGTTTAGGGAGAGGTCTGTATAGATTGATTCTTTCGATATTCCTTTCCTCTGTACCACTCACCAGGCAGGTAGAAGCTGGAGAAGGGGTCCGAGTCAGCCCCTATAATCATGTTGGAGATCTTGTCCATGATGCCCTGCTGTGCCAGGTACTGGCGGCCATGTTGACTGTGGGCAAGTGAGGTCGCCATCTCAATGGCTGTCGCCCTGGAACAAGATGGAAGCTACTTAATAAGGAAGATGCTAAGGAAAGAGATAGCATTTTTTTTAAGAGCTGGTGAGTTTCAGTCCTCACCTGACGAGTACATCATCCCCAGTCAGCTCTCCCAGCAGCTGGGAGAGGAAGCCACTGTTGGCACAGTACCCCAGAGAGATGGCCGACACCGAGGAGAGGTCCACTACCAGCTACACCACCAGATAGGATAGGTAATCAGAATCAGAATGGGTTTTATTCGCCATGAAAGTTTGCACAGACAAGGAATTTGCTTTGGCAGGAAGGTGCAAACATTAAACATATAGGAATCTAAAATGTAAATATGAGGACTAACTATACTAAGGGTACATAACTACAGTAGCAATACTAAGTGGAATTAGAATTAAAATAAACTATAAGTTGCAGTAATTTACAAAGGTCATGCCAAGGAAGTTGTTCTCAAATTTGTCTTTCTTTGCTCCAAGTGGATTTGTTAGTTTCGTTGAAGATAGCAAACAAAAGCGTTAACCCTTCGGTTTGGCTGCAGGTAAATTGCTGCAGTAAAGATGATTGGACAATCTCCTCAAGAACTAACCTACATATTATATATCATTCATATATCAACCCAGCCATGTGCACTATGAACTTATATACTTGTATGGTATTGAACGCACCTCGTAGATTCTGTATCTAACGATGTCACTGGTGGCCATCACATCCTTCAGGTCTTTGAAGAGGTCACTGCGGAAAAGCGCGTCTAGGCCGGGTTTGGATTCACTGAGAGGCGTGAGGGTTTTGATCGCCTGTGGGATTGAAAATATGGACACTTTTATAACACCGTCTTAATCATGTAGAGAGAGTATCTAAATACTCCTTAATATCATCGCCCTTCTAACCTCTTTGCCCACAGAAATCTTCTCCGCCTCGATGCAGTGGATGACCCCTCGCAGGAGGTCATGGTTGTTCAGGACCTCTGTGACTGCCTCCGGGTGCTTCACTATGCGACTTATCTACAGGACGACAGTGTGAAAGCCTTGATTCAGCACACTTTAGTATCATATGCTAAAAGCGATGAATTGCTTTAGGCTCAACGTAGTGTATACTTCCAGCCTACCTGTGTCAGGGCTAGTATCTTGACGGAATCGTCTGAGTGGGTCAAGCCGCTTTTGAGTTCATCTCGGCAGTTCTGGACGAGGTGGACGGGGCTGAGGGCCTGCAGGACACGACCCAGGATGTCCACACACAGCTCGATCCGCACACTGAAGAAAAATACCAAGCGTCAGAGATTCGCTAATCCAGCAAGCCCATCTGAAACAGCAAAACACGCTCGCACTCGTAGTCGACTGGGGTCGCACATGTCCCCTTTGTTGTAGCATTCATAAATGGTCCTTGCTCGACCTTGTTCCTTTCAGCCATCTAGCTCATGCTTTTTGCAGTACTGTAGATACCTAGCAACCTGGTAGTCTAGTTAACTTTGTTAGATAATTTGTTAATACATAAATCTTAATCTTAAATCGTTAATTAACAGTCTGTTATCCTGCTAAGTAAACTAGCTACTCGTTAGCTTTCAGACTTAGGGTTAGGTTAGGTAAGCATTAACTGTGGATCAAAGCAGGTAAATAAGGAAGAAAACATAAGCGCTGGACATGCATGTACAGTAGCTAACTAGAAAAATGCAGAGCAAGAACAGATCTAAGACAGCTAACTATCTAGAGACTATCTAGTCAGCACCCTGTAGTAAAATGGCTAGTTAGCTTGTAAAGAGTGTAGCTAGCTTGAGTCAGCACTAGCATTACAGATTCACAGACCTGTCCTTTGTGTTCAAAAGAGAAAATATAACATCTAGCCGCTGTCCACGGACTGTGTCACTGAGGGCGTTCAACGGGATGGCTAAAAGTGCAGTTTTCAGAACTTCCAATTCTTCAATAGGATTTTCAAGATCTGAAATTTCTGCAATCAAACTTCCAATGGAGGCAGCCATGATGCTCTTTGTTATGGCGTCAAATTTGCGTCAATTTAAACCTCCTGGAATTTCAAAATAAAAGGCCCCATGGTTAAGTAACTGCATCTCACAATTGTATGGTTAGAAAAGTAGGCTAGTAGTAACAAACTATTAAAGAGTACACTTTTTTGCTCAATAACATGCACTAATGCAATACGTTGAGTGTTAAAGCAACGAAAAAGTTATTTAATAGTCTACTACCAGAGAAAATATTTTTTAACCATCCTCCACCAATAGATGGAGCTTGTAGACTGCACGCTTCCCTTTTTTATTCACCCGCTTACACAGGCATCGTGAATGCACAGGGATGCTATTGAAAAGCACAACGTGCTGAACTTAGCAACAAGCACACATACAATAGCATATGTGTAATTAGATTGCAATCATACAGAGACTGAGGTAATAAAAGAAGGGTGAAGAAAAGTATTAAAGCAAAATGGACAGAGGGTTCCTGACTGGTCAAGCAGGAGCATTGAGGCTGTCTGAAAACATAAGCTACCTGTATGTTTGAAATACAGCAGCCTTAAACCTACTAGATAGGAGCCTGTTCTCTTCTAAGCAACTGTCACTGAAATACAGTCAAACAACATCTTTCTATCTCCTTCTAATTGAATTAAGTCAAGTATATGCTGCAAATCATGGTCACCCTTCCCCAGCTTCTATAGAACAAGAACTGCTAAAGAAAAAAAACACAATTCTAGATATTTAGCTCTTCTGCCAGTCATCCAGGACATCTTTGATCCCCTCCTCTCCTGGCTTAGCTCCAGCGTGTGGGGGTAAAGCCTGTTCCTTCTGCTTGTCTCTCCCCATCAGACCAGGCTGTTCAGAGCCCCAGCCTTACCAGCCTGTACCTCCTGGCCAAACACCAATTATCCCAACAATCTGTCTGGCATGCCGCCGGTAGTGCTCGCGGATCACTCCCCGGGATCAATCTGGATTAATCTGGATCAACGCCTCTGGGTTGTGGCCTTGACACAGCACGCTCTCTAGCCCCCGTTTTGACCAGCCAGCCTCCAGTTAGTCAGCAAACAACTAATCATCCAGTCAACTACTAGCCAGACAGACAGACAATCAACAAACAAGCCATTCTGCCAATCTTAAGTTAGCCAGCCAGTCCACCAGCCAGCCAGCAAACCAAGCAGCCAGCTTCCATCCAGCCTGCCAGCCTCCAATCTTGACACCACAGGGCCTCTATGAAGGCCTCAAGGTCAATAGCATGTTATGGCAGCTACTTCCCATTTGATGTGATAAGATTAACCCACCCGCCAGCCAGACTCAAGTGCCCCGCAGGAAGAGTACGGTTCATAAAGCTGGTCAGTCAGTCAGTCAGTCAGGAAAGCAGCAGATCAGAAGCAGCAGTCACCCAGAAACAGATGGTAAACCAGAGTGGCCTAGCTGGGGATGATATCAAGACAAATTTGCTCTTAGCTCTCTAGTTTACATTTGACTCTTATTTGGCACTGTTGGGCTTACATACTTTCCACTAATGGAGTATGCTGAGTGGAGGAGAGGCAGAGGAGAGAGAGAGCAGCCACCTAGGGAGACTGTCAGCAACTCAGGAACATTGTACTGGCGTGGCCTGCCTCCTGTCCTGCGGTCCTAGCAGTATTTGAAATAGGAATACTAACATGAAGTCATGGGGACGATGCCAGGGCAGAGAATTATTAAGTGTGTGGGCCCCACAGGAGTCCTCCTGGTCTGGAGAGTGGTGGGGCTGCTGTAACTTTGAAGAACCCTCGATCAGTGGGTGAGAGCTGGGAAAGAGATTGGCCAGTCTTCTCTGTCTAAACAAAAGCCAATGGCAGATCTCCCTCCTCAACCTCCTCACCCCCTAAACCCCATCACCCCCCTCATCCCTGTCACTCTCCCTATCTCCCTCCTCAACCTCCTCACCCCCTAAACCCCATCACCCCCCTCATCCCTGTCACTCTCCCTATCACCCTCCTCACCCCATCTCCCTTGTCACCCCTCCTACCTATCCCTCTTCACCCCTCCCTTTCCTCCCTCCTCCCCCCCTCATCCCCAGTCTCCAAGTGGGACAGTGTTCCCTGGGGTCAGGTAAGAATCCATGCTCTGTGCACAGCGAGTCCTCAGGACACCCACCGCCACCTCAAAGCGGCCGTCAAGGTGTTGGGATTTTCCAAAAGGGAATGGAGGGAAGGGAAAGCCTCTGACTCCCTCCACACACCTCCACACACTCACACACACACACATTCACAAACACACAAATACACTCACACACCGCCTGCTGTGCTTGTTAATGTGAGGTCGTGGGGTCGGTAAAACTGTATGTGGGTGGTTCAGTGCTCAGGGTTGCTAATGAATGCCTCTACTCACTGAACTACCTATCTACAGAGGAACCCAAGGAACACCCACCCACCAACCCACTCCTTTCCTCCCCCAACCACACACAAGTACAAACTCTTTCTCTCTCTCCCTCTCCCTCACACATCTACACATACAACTCTCACTCTATCTCTTTGCAGACAGGCAGGCTCAGATCAAAGTCAAAATAACTTATTTAGACTATTAACTCTGACTGCAGGATGCTGGAGGTAGTCTGTCTGTTAAAGGAGGGCGACTTTGGTGGAAATCAATGGACCATCTGATTAAAGATTCTTTTACTTTCATTGGTGGTTTTAATCAACTTGAAGGAGGCACTGTGGTGTGTATGCGTATGTGTGTTTGTGTGAGGGGGAGAGAGAGTGTGTCCGCACATCTGCTCTCGTGAGAGTGTGTGTTCGTGCAAGGCCGATGAGTGTGTGAGAGAGGGAGTGAGAGAGAGTGTGTGTGTGTGTGTGCTGTTTATGTGTACAAACTCCACAAGTTCTCAGGATTGTGGGCTGTGTGCAGGGCGTGTGGGCTGAAACCCAATGTTCATGTGGCCCTCTGGTCTTCACTCTGCTGCGTAGAGGCCCTATAACCTCAGGAATAAACGCACTCCTCTTGACGACATCTGTGGTCTCTCTCCCCCCCCCCCCCCCCCCCTCCTTTTTTTTTTTACAAACTTCATAATCTTTCATTTGAGGTTTGGGTTACCATGTTAAACCAATTTTTTCTTTCACCAATCCCAGCTCTAACAGTACCTGCTGTTCATTGTAGATACTTTTATCCTATTTCTATCATTTAATCAGATGTAGCTCTTGGCTGTCCATATGGTGGGTGAGAAGTAACCTTTTAAAACCTGTTGCGTTTGGAAGTTTCCATAAAATCTAATGCAATACGTTCCAGGAAATGAATTTCTCTACATCTTATAAGTGAACATTGGGCCATGGGGCATTCCAGTATCTATTACAGTCAGTTCTATCTGAATGTTTGGAGTCTTGTACGGTAGAAGTGGAAAAGTGCTTCATTCATTAGCAGTGAGGAGTCAAAGGAGTTTCGTTTTCCATGATGTATAGTGGTCCATTTTGTGTGGCCATAGATGTTGGAGGCTGCTCTAGACTTTCAAGTCATTGAAATTGTAGTCTAATGTCTAAAGTCTCACCCTCCCCTCTCCCCTCCTTTCCTTTCCTCTCCCCTCCTCTCCTCCTCTCCTCTCCTCCTCTCCTCTCCTCTCCTCTCCTCTCCTCTCCCCTCCCCTCCCCTCCCCTCCTCTCCCCTCCTCTCCTTTCCTTTCCTTTCCTTTCCTTTCCTCCTCTCCTCTCCTCTCCTCTCCTCTCCTCTCCTCTCCTCTCCTCCCCTCCCCTCCTTTCCTCTCCTCTCCTCTCCTCTCCTCTCCTCTCCCCTCCTTTCCTCTCCCCTCCTCTCCCCTCCTCTCCTCTCCTCTCCCCTCCTCTCCTCTCCTCTCCTCCTCCCCTTCTTTCCTCTCCTCTCCTCTCCCCTCCTTTCCTCTCCCCTCCTCTCCTCTCCCCTCCTCTCCTCTGTTCTCCCTCCTTTCCTCTCCTCTCCTTTCCTCTCCCGTCCCCTCCCCTCCCCTCCTCTCCTCTCCTCTCCTCTCTTCCCCTCTCCCGTCCTTTCCTCTGCACTCCTCTGCTCTCCTCTCTGGCTCTCGTAATATCAGGTGTCCTTCAGTTCCCCACCTCAGAGACATCGTTGATCCTTCTTCCTGGAAGGGGATTACCCTTTAATGAAACAAACTCCCCCAGTAACTCTTAAGGGATTCCAACTACTGTTTTACCCTGACTGTATGTACTATACAGAAGTGTGCAAAGAGAGGAGCTGAGACAGTAGGAAGGGAGGGAGGAGTGGAGAGCAGGGTGTGGACCTCAGCAGGGCTCCAAAAAGGAACTCAATAGCGGGTAGAAGAGAAGAAAAACCTACCGCTAATTAGAAAGTAGGGTTCCCATTAAAACGACCTCATCACTCCATGCATCCCATTATAACTTCCTCATCGGGAGCACCACAACGACCCTAGGGGAAGTAATGGTAGGCTAGCTACAGTTAAAGTGGGGTAGCTTCAGTAAGGAAGGAAGGTTGGCTACAGTTAAAGTGGGTTAGCTTCAGTAAGGAAGGTTGGCTACAATTAAGGAGCTCGAACTACAGTAGGCTAAGGGAAGTGACATGACATGTCAGGCTGGTCTACAGTAGGACACAGTTGGTATGTGTGTAGCAGAGTTGTAGTGCTGCACAGCTCTCATTAAGGGGCTCCCGGTTCCACGAGTGTCTCTCAACACCTCCACCAATGGGCCTAGCTGTGTCAACACCTCCTCTAAACCAGGCCTCTGGGCTCTATCTCCCTCTCTGTATCTTCCTCTCATATCTTCCTCTCTCTATCTCCCTCTCTCTATCTTCCTCTCTCTATCTTCCTCTCTCTATCTTCCTCTCTGTATCTTCCTCTCATATCTTCCTCTCTCTATCTTCCTCTCTCTATCTTCCTCTCTCTATCTTCCTCTCTGTATCTTCCTCTCTCTATCTTCCTTTCATATCTTCCTCTCTCTATCTCCCTCTGCTCTGCTCTTCAGTCTTCTCTTGTCCCTGAGCCTTTATGCACTCACTTTGCTCTCTCTAAATATGCTTCTTCCTTCTTCTCTGTCCTTTGTCCCTCCATTGCACTTGTTCTCTCTCTCTCTCTCTCTCTCTCTCTCTCTCTCTCTCTCTCTCTCTCTCTCTCTCTCTCTCTCACTCTCTCTCTCTCTCTCTCTCTCTCGCTCTCTCTCTCTCTCTCTCTCTCTCTCTCGCTCTCTCGCTCTCTCTCTCTCTCGCTCGCCCTCTCTCTCCCCTCTCTGTACCAGTTGTATCTTGTTGTAGTTTCATAAGGAAATTGAGCTGTGCTCTAAAACTGCCATGTCTGTGTTTAAGATAATACCACAAAGAATCTAAGTGTGTTCTTTGATGAAAAAAAACAAACTCAAAAGCAGTCTAGACCGTGGTTTGACTGTGGGGTTTATTATCGAGTCTGCAGACTGATGGTGAAATTGTCTCTGTGTGAGGCTGGGTTGTAGCTTAGCTGCTGGAGTGTTTCTCCCAGGGCAAAGCTAACGGGGTAACAATCTTCTCTGTTTCGGCTGGCTCTAGATCACTGGTCTCATTGTCCCTCCTCAGAATGTGATCTTAATCTGACCTGAATGGAGTTCTGTTTCACTGGGCCCTTCAAGCAGCCAGGCCTCCGAAGCAGGCAGGGTGATAAGCTGCTTTCCCCCTGGAAGGAGCTACCCAGGGGCCTGGGGTGGAGGGGTGGTGACTGGGGCTATTGGAAGGGTGGGCGATGGACTCCTGGAGTGGAGGGCTGGCTTCAGGTGGAGGTTTGAGGTACAGGACTGAGGGGAGGGTGAGGTGGATTGTGGAGGTCTGAACTAGGTGGGTTCCACAGCAAGGTGACACAAAACCTACTAGATATTTAACAGGCAATCCTAACAGGCTTCATTATCATACCTGAGCATGATTTATGTTCCCATAAACCTGAGGTACCAATTTCAGCTGTAGTCAAGGTTTTCTTCTGCAATCATTCCCATCACACCAGCCCTTTCAGGCAAAGTGAATGTGAAGTAAGCCAAGTGTTCTGAATCGAAGATAATCGAATCAAGACCGTCCATCTACCAGGACCGAAGGCTGTAATTGAGCCTGAATTAAAACAACAAAGACAGGCAACAATACTCTGGTGCACCAGTTCCTGTTCAGCCCTCAGCTGCCCTGTAATGACTGCTGCTGGTATATGGGGCCGAATCGAGCCAGCTCTGTCCCACTGTCCACACGCATGCACACAGTACTCGCTTGGAGCAGATATCTGAGGCCTGGACTGAGGATCGCTGTCTCATACTAACCCTCTTATTTGATGTTTATTTGGTCCTTTTTATAATCCTAGAACTCCCACTGTTTGTTGTCTCTCCACTCTTGGACTTCCTGCCTCCGATTCCAGCTCACACTCATCCAGTGTTGAAACGTGGACAACGGACACGCAGAAGCACACGCAGGGATGAGACCCATTGTCACGCTTGTACTGCATGTGTGTGTGCATGTGCACGCAGGCTTGTCTGTGTGCGCACACGCGTGTATGTGTGTGTACTTGTGCGTGTGCGCTAGTATTTGTGTGTGCTTGAATGTGTGTGTGTGTGTGTGTGTGTAGGGCCCCCAGCTGTGAGACTCTCCTGGTCTCCAGGTTGATGCGCTGGTATGTGAAGAATGCAGGGTGTGAATCTCATGTGTCCAGGATCCTGGCTCCCTCCGCTGGTCCTGCCCACTCATCCCTGACCCCATTGTGTTAGGAGAGCCACCTTACACTGAACATAACTCTACTGTCCACTATTTATCTACTGTCAGACAGAGAGTTCCGTCTTAAATGTATCACATCACATATACTGTATTACTGCTCATCATAAATGCTTGATATCTCTTACTTACTAGTCGAAGGGTGTTTGTTTGGTGGTGTAGGACAAGGAAGACAGTTGTTTTTATTGAGTGAGACAAAACAAGTGCACCCCCACCCCTCAGGTCACATGCACAGCTATGGAGTGTCATTCAGTTCCTGCTCATTAGGACACATGTCAGGCTGT
>CM042876.1:13737048-13762048 GCA_023658055.1 Thaleichthys pacificus
GCAGCTGCCCTCTCTCTTCCCAGGGGTTTGTGGGTAGCAGTGTGGGCAGGCAGCGGCCTCAGTTGCCCAACTCTCTCTGAGCCTCCATTTACCTGAGTCCAGAAAAGAAGGGAAAAAAGAGGACAAGGAAAGAAAGGGGGGAGGGCTAATTGAAGGACTGAGAGGAAGAAAAGGGTGGAATGGCATGAAAAGAGAGCGTAGAAGGGAGGCCGAAAAAGAAAGAAAGATTTGAATAGAAAAATAGAAAGCAGTGTCCTCCCCTCCTCCCTCTTCCCTCCTCCCTCCTCCACTCTTCCACTCCTCCCTCCTCCACACCTAAGAAGTGGGCCATGAATCCAGCTTTTGTGATGTAACTGGTATTGACCCTTGGAGGGGCCAGCGGGAGGGAAGGGGAGAGGGAGGGATGGAGGGAGGGAAAGAAAGAAGGAGGGAAGGAGGAGTGTGTTTACCCAAACATGCAAGAAACGTTTCACAGACCCCTGTGCTGTAAGAGGGCCAGCTTTCACTGCTACTGAAATATGCTTTTGGCTTCTCCAGGTACCGTCCATCCTCCTTTTCCCTCCTTCCATCTCCCACTTTCCCTCTTTCACTCCTTCATACCCTCCACTCCTCAGCTCTCCTTCTTCTCTCTCATTCCCTCCTATCTCCATCTCTTTCTCTCCTCCCTCCCTCTCTCCCTTTCTCCTCCTCTCTTTCTACTCCCTCTCTTCCCACTCCTTGCTCTCCCTCCACCAGTAACAACAGTGCTGCCAGACAGAGCCGCCATTCACCACTTCAGCCTCAATCACAGTCACTTCACGATCACTGCCTCTACAGTATCACAACCTTTACAGAATCACAGCCTCTACAGTATCACAACCTTTACAGAATCACAGCCTTTACAGTATCACAGCCTCTACAGTATCACAGCCTCTACAGAATCACAGCCTCTACAGTATCACAGCCTCTACAGTATCACAACCTTTACAGAATCACAGCCTTTACAGTATCACAGCCTCTACAGTATCACAGCCTCTACAGAATCACAGCCTCTACAGTATCACAGCCTCTACAGAATCACAGCCTCTACAGTATCACTGCCTCTACAGTATCACAGCCTCTACAGAATCACAGCCTCTACAATATCACAGGCTCTACAGTATCACAGCCTCTACATTTTCTGAGCCTCTACAGAATCACAGCCCCTACAGTATCACTGCCTCTACAGTATCACAGCCTCTACAGTATCACAACCTCTACAGAATAACAGCCTCTACAGAATAACAGCCTCTACAGAATAACAGCCATTACAGAATCTCTGCCCTCTGCTGCAGCCTCAACAGTCACAAGGCCCAGTCACTCACATTTCAAGAGGGGCTGTGTCTGTGAACCCCACCAAGACCACAGAGGTGCTATGACCTGATCACTTTAGGGGGGAAACTCCCCTTTGGTATTGAGGAAATCCTGCTCCTCAACACTGGGAACAGCAAGTTTCCCCTGTGATCACAACACCATCCTGGTCTAAAGGCTGAAGGGGCAGGCTGGGGGGGTATCCTTTCTGCGCACAAAGGTCCAAAGATATACATGTCAACTGGTTGGACATATTTACAGTGTTTTACAGTAGTTCAGGGTGCAACTTGTCTTGAAATGATGTTATAAATTGGCTCACGTGCCATTCATTTGCACATGGTGGAAAATTTAGTAGAAACTGCTGGAAACAATGTTGCTAATCAGTGGAAACACAGTTCTAATGATCCTGTGGAACAAACCATAAAAAACTTACAGTATGAAGTTATTCTTTCATAACGACTGGGTTTCATGTTGTAATGATTTCATAGTGGTTTTATTAGTGACGAATTGCACATTAAAGCTAACATTTGGTTTTATACAGCTTTGCGTGCTATGAACAAAAAAATAACTGTTTGTTGATTCTGACATGAACAGAGTCGTAAAAAACATTTAACAATATTTTACAAGAAGGAAATTATGCTGATTATTTTGCCCCAAGACTTTGATACACAACACTCTTTGTGTTGTGTATCATTTGTGTAGTGTTCTCATTTCGTTATAAAAATTACTTCACTTCTAGGTTCAGTTAAAGTTTATGGTTGAAACACATGGATTATATGTCTTTAGAGAGATTTTGGTGCACATTTGATCTTGGCAGATAATGTAGATCTTGTATTGGTTGGTTTTCTAGATCTTGCCGAATCATCTCGAGCTTGGTTGGTGTTTTAGCCCTCAAACAAAGATGGCCTCAGTGCTCACAGTAAAGATCCTGGGTCCTTAAAGGTCAAGTTGGGCTTCATCATTATCAGTTATATGAGTTCACTAGAACAACCCTCCCTGCATTCCTGTCCCCGCATGAAAGATCCTTCTTCTTTACAGTCCCCTTCAAAACAGAGGGCTTCGGGAACGAGGGCTTAAGTGGTGCTTGTTAAAAACAACAACAGCAGCACTGCAGCAATTACAACGGGAGACCTGGGCCTGTGTTTTTTGAGCGGCAGCGTGGCATTTAAAGCTTATGGTTATGATCCAGGGGCCATTTTGAGACGTCTCCACTCTGCAATCACGTCAGGAGTGTGCCGAAAAGAGGATTATGCTGCAAGCAATAAACTACCACTGGTTGGACACGGACCTCAGACCAGAGGAAGAGATGTGGGAAGAGAGAGAGAGAAAGAAGGAGAGAAAGAGAGAAAGAGAGAGAGAGAGAGAGGGATGGACACTGAGAGAGAGAGAGAGAGAGAGAGAGAGAGAGAGAGAGAGAGAGAGAGAGAGAGAGAGGGGGTGCACCCAAAAAGAGAGAAAGAGAAAGAGAGAGAGAAACAGAGAAAGAGAGGATCGAGGGTGCTTATTTGTCTGCGGAGAAAATAAGCAGGACGTTTGTAAAGGCACGTCTCAGTCCCCTGATCCACCCTCTCCGGTCCCTCCTAGACCAGGAACAGCCGAACAGGCCCACCTTACATAACCAGACACTACACACACCAACAGGAAGCTGCACCGCTCTCCATGGTCACTAGCACTGTTATTTACATGGCCGTTTCAGATAGAAGAGCAGGGCTCAGCATTATGCGGGCAGTACTGACAAGACGTGTACAGCAGGTTGGCACAGCTGAGCGCGAGGCAGATTTAGGGACGGTACCAGTGCCACTGTGTGCCAGGAGGCATCCGATGATGCCAGCTTGGCCACAGGCGGTTCATGCCTGGCAATGGTCTGAAGGCGAGAAGGGAGAGATGAAGGGAAGGAGGAAGAGAAGAAAAAAAGGGAGCAAATATGATCAGGATTCCGAGTGTGTTTCTGAGAAGGACATGCCTGGAATAGTACACATACGCACCAGCACACACCCACGCTTGAAAACACACCCGCACACACACACACACTGTATACTGTACACACACATTAGAGAGACTCTTAATTTCCTGTTTAAATGTATGGAATGGGTAAACACAGCTCGGGGCAGGGCAGCATTGTGACCAGCTGGCCTGTGTTGCCTGAAGGCTGCAAGGCTGGTACAGATACACTCAAGAGATAATGTACACACACACATAAACACACACACCACATCTTCTACATCACACACACACACATACACACAGACACGTGGCATCAGACCCAGGTTCAGTCAGAAAAGAGGGAGAATGATAGAAGGAGAGAGGAAGGATAATTGATGGAGGGATGCATGCATGGAGAAGTTAATAGATGGAGATGAATATGAGCGGCAGCAGACCATGTTGTAAAAGTGAACCGCAGAAGCTGTTTGTTTCATAGAAATAGTGACAATTATGGTCTGCTTCCTTTTCTGGAATGGTTTAGGGATGCGGTTCAGGGACAGGAGAAAAGTATCTCTCTCTGTCTCTCTGTATATCTATCTCTCTGTCTCTCGCTCTCTTTCCCACAGTGCTTCTGTGGTGGAGAGACAGATCTAGAGAGAGCATCCAGCCAGACTCCAAAGCGCCCTGCCATGTGCATCCAGCCTGCAGCGTGAGGAAACTCCATCTATCTCCATCTTGTGCACAAGAGAGGCACTTCATCACCGAGAGAAACCCGGGAGTGTGTAGGCGCTTAACGGATCCATCTTCACCGTTCTTGCCACCGTCTCAAGGCATACTGTTTCAAGAGAACAAATCTGCAGGCTCTGTTGCCAACTGGAGAGCAAATTATGAATGTTTTTTCTCCTGGTTGTGAATTATGGGGGAATTATTGTGGTCAAGCAATTTCAAGCGGGCCTGCCACCTTCCCCGCAACTGGTGCAGGAAATGAGCCATGAGCCGTACAGAGTTCATTGTTGACTGCACCAAATGTTCCGAAATAATGAGTCAAGGGGATAACCCTGTTTAAATAACTGTTTCTGAAACCCACAGCCAGCAGAAATCTTAATGTGCAGTGTGGAAGTTAAAATAGTTCTCTCTGGATGATCTGAAAAGGTTTTTATCTTGATCTCTTGACGGATAAAAAGGGTTGTAAATAGACTTTCTTTTTCTTGTAGAGTGCACTTTGAGTGTGTGTGTGTGTGTATGTGTGTGCTTATGTGTGTGTGTGTGTGGGGGCCTGTTGAACTCACTTTTGACTGCACATGACCCCAAACTCCCATCGCTTCTCTTCCTCTGAATAAAATATCACCCTCTTCATCCAGCCTATTAAAGTTAAGACCATCAGGCTGGAGGGAGACAACCTGATGTCCTCCTCTATGAAAAGCCTCTTCATCCCCCCCCACCCCACCACCTCACTCAACCCCCCGCTCCCTTCATCCCTCCTTCTCCAACCCCTCCATTGCCTTCGGACCCAGATCCTGTCCATTCTAAACCCAGGCCCCAGATACGCAGAATGACAAGCATTTTTCAGTCCCTATTTCTGCTCCTTTACATCATGTGAGCCTTCCTCTTGCTTGCCAGGGGAAATGAAATGTTTATTATGTGGCCCTGAGGGCTTCGTCAGAGAGACTTCATGCGGGATTTAAAGAAAGGATAAGGCTTTCCTCTCTTCCAACTTGGCTTCCTCCCATGGCATATGAGAGCCAGGGGGTGGAGGCAAGGTCACAGAGCGAGGGATGGAGAGAAAGAGGGAGGGAGCAGGGAGCAGATAGGTGAGGGAGGAGTGAAGGAGAAGGATGGGAGGGGGGTTGGGAACGGAAGGGTGATGGAGGGAAAGGGGTAGATAACTTGTACTGAAGAAAAGATGGGGTTTGGAGGTGAGGTGACGTGTGCTGTAGGCAGGGTAGTTACTGTAGGTAGGCAGACAGGTAGATATGGTGGGTAGGTAAGTAGAGACAGTAGGTAGGTAGGTAGGTAGGTAGGTAGGTAGGTAGGTAGGTAGGGAGGGAGGGAGGGAGGGAGGGAGGTAGGTAGGTAGGTAGATAGGGAGGGAGGGAGGGAGGGAGGGAGGTAGGTAGGTAGGTAGGTAGGTAGGTAGGTAGGTAGGTAGGTAGGTAGGTAGGTAGGTAAGGAGAAGGAAGGAAGGAAGGAAGGAAGGAAGAAGGAAGGAAGGAAGGAGGTAGGAGTAGGTAGGTAGACAGGGAGGGAGGGAGGTAGGTAGGTAGGTAGGGAGGGAAGTCTGAATCCCAAATCCTGAGAGCATCTTCTTTGACCCTTGACCTTGGCGTCTTCCTGGGCCCCATCATCTCTGTCTCTGGGGAGACTCAGCTGTCTGATTGATATGAAGGGGACTCCTGGTCACTTGTCTCCTTTCTGCCGGAAAATACCCCAATTCCTGCCATCACCGTCGGCCACAGTGAGCAGGATGATATCCCATATTATCTCCGTATCAGGACCAGCTGAGCTGGGGCTCTCAAGGCCTCTGGCTTGGACTGGCTTTTGTTTTCACACACACACACACACACACACACACACACACACGCACAATCAAACTTTTTCCTCTATTTGCTCACACAAACATACTCCTGTGTATGATTCCTACCTCTACAACACACCCTCTCTCACACACACCACACACACACACACGGAAATATCAAACGCTTGGACAGCAGACTTCCCGAATTGCTTTCATTCAACATCAAACGCACTCCGTCAGGGATGGTCACTGAGGCTGTCCCAGCAGCAGGGGACACAACCCAAGTCAATAGGAAGACAGGCCCGGCCCTGAGAGACAGGGGGAAGGGGGGAGAACCGGGGGGAGATGAGGAGAGTTGGGAGGGTGGCAGGGGGGGAGGGGGCAGAGGTGGGGTGGACCGGAGAAGGGGTGAGGGCAAGGGGGGGGAGGGGAGCTGAGGAAGAGGTATTTAGGAGGAGTGATAGGAGGAGGTGAACAGGGTTTTTTTTTTTTTTGAAGGGCAGAAAAGGAGGGAATTGTGGGTTAAGGAGGTTGGGTAGGGGGTGGAAGAAGAGGTGGAAGGCAAGGGGGAGGTAGAAGAGGAGATGGTGGTAGTGGTGGTGGGGGGGGGGGTGGAGAAGTCTAAGTGAATGAGCATCTGTTCAGAGGGTCTGGAGGGAGGAAGGGGGGCTGTTGGAAGGATAGATCCTGCCCACTGTTGAGTTATGACAGAGTGATAGAAATGGAGGAGATATGGAGCAATTCACCACCTGAGTGCTTGTCTGAACCCCCCCCCCCCCCCTTTCCTCTCCCCACCCCTCCTACAAAAACAGAGGGTGTACGTAGGTGAATATACACTGTATAAGAGTTCCCCCCAAGTCTTTCCTGAAACTCTCTCGCTCTCTCTCGCTCTCTCTTTTCACTCTCTGAGAAAACACTTCATGCCCCCCCTCTCTCCAACGCCCTCCTCTTTCTCTCCCTCGCCCACCGCTTTCAACCCATCTCTCTCACCCCTTCTTCCCTTCCGTTGCTGAAATATTCGATTTCTCTATTCAGTGTGAGAGAGTGAGAGAAAGAGAGAGAGATGAGGGGGGGATAGTTGGCGGGGGGGCAGGCAGGCAGGCAGCAGTAACCTGGGGGTAGAACAGTGGTCCGGTGTGGCAGAGTGGGATTTGGCCCAGAGGATGCAGGAACATAATGACCAAGCCAAATATTTGTCTAGTCCGTATTCTCCTGGTATAATGAACTCCTTTCACCCAAGTCATCGGCGGAATCTCAACAGTGATTTCACGCCAGAGAGAAGGCAGGGCTTTAGCACTGGGACCTGCTGTTTCTGCCCTGACCAGCCTACAGGCACACACACGCTACACACACGCTACACACGCACTACACACGCACTACACACTCACTACACACGCACCTCCGTCCCCCTCGCTAACCTGGTTCTCTGTTCTGGTCTCCACTGTCCTCTGTCTATGGCTTCGTACCTGGCTGCACGAGTCAAATACACGAGTCAAATACCTTCGAGTAGAAAAGTGAAGGGGAGGTCAAGGAAGATATTCTTGGAATAAAGAGCAATTGAATCTGTTGAATCAAAGTCGATTGAGTTGAATCTGGATCTGACTCCTGAGCTGCCACAGAGATGGTTCTATCCAGTAAGCTCGCTCTGGTTACAGCACTAGGACACTGGAGGAATGTCACATCAGCTGCAGTAGTATTCTATACCTACACACACACACACACTACACACACAGACATCCACACACCTGCTCGTCAGCACACAGAAACACACACTCTCACACAGACACACACCTACACACGCGCACACAGAAAACACATAGACAGACCTGCACACACACACAAACGTTGGTGTAAACGGACTTATGTACTTTGCGAGGCCTGTGCCTCGCAATGCCAAGATCAACGCCTGTCACTGCCAGGAATTGGACAAGTGTGTCAGAAGGAAATAGGAGGAAAGGGAAGATACCAAACCACTTCTCTCCTGACACCCCCCCCCCCCAGCTCTCGCACTTTACAACTTGCCACCTTCCTTCCTTCTTTCCTCCCTCCCCCCTCCATTTCATGCAAAGGTTACGTCTAAAGTGTGTGCTTCCACTGCACAGTGTTGCTGTAACTATAGAAGTTTTAGTTTTCTTCAAGTACATTTTCTAATCCCTCTTTTCTACTTGTGCGGGTTCAGATGTGGGTGTACTGGGTGTCTAATATTCCGATGTTAACCTTTGCAACCCTGTTGGGTCTGTGCACCTCTGGTCCTTGATTGTCGGCTGCACTTAAATTATGTTCATTGGTGTGTCACTTACGAGGAGAGTGTCTGCTAATTGAATTACTGTAAATGTCAAATATATACAATCCTTCTGTCTTTGATTACGCCCCTCCCCATGCAGTCAGCTCCACCCCCGGGACGTCCAGGTAGACAGCCCCACCCCCTGGGAGAGAAGACTGTCAGTCTGTGTCCCAACCTGCCAGGAGGAGAGAGCTGCCAACAACCAAGAACATAAACAGGTGGCTGGAACTAGTCTGTGGAGGACGGAAAAAACACACACACACGTAAACACACACACACGCGTAAACACACACACACACATAAACACACACAGAACAAGGCTTCCAGCATGAATAGTCATGTTGTGTACAGTAGGAGACACTCAGCTCCCTCCCAAACCCACCCAGCATGAAGTCCCACAGACACGCAGCTGTCTCAGACAGACCCATTTATTTAACAGTGTCTCCTGATTATTTTCGTGTCAGAAAGGTACTGGGAGCTCACTGTACGGCTAAGGTTGTTTTTAGCCTTGAATGTTTCAACAGAAGTCTATTGATAGTTAACATTTACACTGGTTGACCTGACGACATGTCCGAGATAGACATGTTGGCTGTTGTGCAAAATCTATCGTCTGGCTACAACTCTCTAGCGAACACAGTTCATCTGAGGGCAAACATCTTGCCCACTCCAGTCCAGCTCGCCCACCCCTTTAATCTGTGTAACCGAATCACATGGAGTGTCTCGCTGCCGCTGTATTTTGTTTTGTTTATCCAAGATCCACTTTGAGTCAAGTAAACGTGTAGAGGAGCCAACCATGGCCACGCCGACTGTCTGCCGAGTCCTAGTTTACAATATACAACTCCGCCTTTCTCCTGCCCAGCTTACACAGAGGACCATGGTTGGTTGTGCAGGTCACCGTATAGGCTACAACCAGTCCCACACAAATCGACAGCAACCTAGCCTACTCCTACCGCCTCCGTAGAGTACACAGCTTCATATCGACCGATGGAGAGATTCGGTCCTGTTGCACAGGTCACAGGAGGCTACTACCACAGTGGAGCTATGTGTACAGTAGCCTGGCCTACACCCACCTCCAGTGTACAGTCAACAGCCCCGACATCTAAACAAGCCTTGTGTTACTGCATCAAAGAGCAGCCTTGTGTCCTCATCAGGCCTGGGCTGCAATTTGGCACCCGGGTGTGTCCCCGCCACCCGTATGGGTGTGTCCCGCCCCAGTGCAGCAGTAATGACCCCTTCCCTTCTCAGGGAACCTTTGATCTGGCCTCTCTCTTGGCCCCGGCGGGGGCTATTTCTGGAGCGTGGGGGTGGGATAAAGGAAGCCTTCAGCTGGGTGCCAATGACCATAATTGAGCAACTTTAGGGTGGCAGTGAGGTAGCAGGAGAGGGGCCGAGGGGAGGAGGGGAGAGGAGAGGAGAGGAAGAGGAGAGGAGGAGAGGAGAGAGAGAGAGAGAGAGAGAGAGAGAGAGAGAGAGAGAGAGAGAGAGAGAGAGACAGAGAGAGAGAGAGAGAGTAGAGGAGGTAGAGTAGGAGCAGAGAGAGAGAGAGAGAGAGAGAGAGAGAGAGGAGGTAGAGTAGGTAGGTAGGCACAGAAGAGAGAGAGAGAGAGAGAGAGAGAGGGGGGGGGGAGGTAGGTAGGCACAGAGAGAGGGAGAAAGAGAAGAGAGAGAGAGAGGGAAGGAAAGAAGGAAGGAAGGAATGAGGGAAGGATCTAGAGAGCGCAAGCCAGGGGTTGTAATTAAGACAAGGGAGAGAGGGGGAAGTGGAGTTTGTTGGGAGTGTATGGGCGTGTGGAACGGTGACACCCAGAAGACAAGCACAGGGTACAGAGTGTGTGTAGGGGGCTGTAAAGAGGATAGTAATGAGTCAGGGTCCATTAGCACCCCCCACCCCTTTTACACCCCTGCGGGTAGGGGGACAGCCTGGTCACTGTAACTGTGACATCACTGAGTCTCTGAACTAGAGACATTAAGAAAGGTGTATTATGGAGACAATGACAGGGGCCCCTGCATTGTGTGTGTGTGTGTGTGTGTGTGTGTGTGTGTGTGTGTGTGTGTGTGTGTGTGTGTGTGTGTGTGTGTGTGTGTGTGTGTGTGAGAGAGAGAGAGAGGTCACCGTGACTGTGACCTCCCTGTTAATGTCGGCGCTTCTGACCTAGCTGTCTTGAAACACCATGGGGTGACATTTTTACGGCAACAATTAGGCATAGCGGGATTCACAAACTCTTTCAATTGTGTTTGACAATCACATCCTCGATAAGACATAGACTTACACCAGTCCATGAAACATTCACCAACAGAACAGCTCTTTTCACTCTTACGTAATAGAAGCACTGAATCTAGTGGACCGTTACCTCTCTCAGGTGCCGTGGTTGTTTATGCTAGCTGGTGTACAGACTCTGAGTGTGCAGACACAGAGTGGACATGGAGGTGCAGGGTGGACCAAATTGCAATCCGTTTCTATCAGATGATCTATGTGCCCATTTTCCAGTTTGGGCTGATAAAACTGATAAACGGTTTGTTTTTGTTTTGCAGGGTGGATGAGGTTGGCTGCAGTCAGTTCTGGCTGAGGATTGGCTGCAGACAGAGGGGGTGATTATTATGAAGGTAGACTGAAGTAGAGGCAGAAGACAACAACAATATTGTTGTTGTTGGTGTTTATTGATCTACAGTAATTGTGGTAATCGTAGTTGTGTTGTGCTATGGTATTTATGTCTGGCTTGTGAGTGGCTGTTGTAACAGTCCAGAAACTCGGCACCTGACACTGACATTATCATCAAGGGGCATTGCCAGGAATTTGGGTTCCCAAGAGAAGACATTGCAAAGTGCAGATATATTAGTCCTGGCCATGTACAGTCCCTTATCCTTCCACACTGTTCTAGGCCCCAAAGCTGGGGGTCCTGAATCATCTGGGGCCCTGAATCATCTTGGCCCTGAATCATCTGGCCCTGAATCATCTGGGCCCTGAATCATCTGGGCCCTGAATCATCTGGGCCCTGAATCATCTGGGCCCCATGAATCATCCCCACTTCCCATCTTCTAAGCAGCCGTGTTGTGTAATAGCAGTGAGACCAGAAGAAGTCGATAAGATATATGAATCTGTCGAAACAGAAAGCCTCTCTCCCGAGCCTTGCAGGTCTTTTGTTTACAGGTGAAGCCTCACTTCTCTCCTGCCCAAGAGGGGTAGGAGGGGGGGAGTCATGTTTGTGAACGTGCAAACAGATGTTTGGGTGTAATAGCTGCTCCTGGAGGAGACCCTGAGAGGTCAGGAGGACAAGCTGAGAAGCCTCAGCAGCTCTGGGGTAGGCCCTGCTGCCAGGCCCCCTGACCCTTACCTGGGCTAATGGGAGTCCCTCCAGGTGTGGTGCCTCGCACCACTAAGGGCTGCAGAGTGCTTCTGTCAACAAGTCAGAGGGATAACATTGACGTAGGTGATAGTCACAGAGAAGTGAGTGGGAAAAGGACTAATGGGGACACGCATTTTAGAGATTAGGGTATGTGTGGTTGTCAGTGTGTGTGTGTGTGTGTGTGCTTGAGAGAGAAAGATAGAGACGGGAGAGAGAGGGTGGGAAAGAGGGAATCAGAGAGAGACAGAGAGATAGATAGAGAACTCACTGGAATCCTGGATCTAAGCTTTTTAAAGAGATTTAAGCCCACAGGACAGCAGTCATTAGCATCAATCACCTTCTCTCTCTTTCATACACCAAGTCTATACTACAGGTAATTGAGTAACTAGACGCTGGGAAGTTGTCTGAAAAATGGCCAGTGATTCCAGGTCTCAGGGTTTGTGAAGGCAAGTCAAGAGGCTTAAGTACCTGTAATGGCACAGGAAATAATCTGACGCCTTGGGTCATCATGGCTAATTATGCTTTCGAATTGCATCTATTAATTCAATTAGACCATGAATTAAGGGAGGGAACACTAACGAGCTGTAGAAGGAATGGCTTTGCTTTCACAGATTCGGTGACCTTTCGCACAATATGGGTCTGGTACGAGCGCACTTGACTGGGGGTTTATGTCAACGGCTCGTTTAACTGTGCAGTAGCCTACCAGTTGGATTTAAGCGGGCCCGTGTGGCCACCCCCTGGAGAACGCGTGTAGTTGCTCGGCGCAACCGCTGGGCTTGTAACTTGACACTTGGCTCTGCGGTGCCTTTGCCCTGTCTTACCCACAGAGAGGCTATTTAAAAAGGAAAAGGATGGTTCCAGCGCTCCTGACTCCGTAACCCCTTCACGAACCGAACTTTCTTTCCGACTCCTACGTCCTCTACTCTGGATCGGCATAAATGAATGAACCACCGGGCAATAACGGAAGAAAGTCATCCGGGAAATCTTCCTGTCTAACTATCCCGTTAAATCCAGGAATTTATGTCGGGCTTGATAGGGGAATCATTAGGAGTTTTTTCCTCTGGAACGATATTTCAAGCTTCTCAAATGTGTAAAACGGCGACTGGTGCTTTCTGTCCCCCTTGCAAAGGAGTCACGTTGTAATTAAAGGGTCAGGTTTTTGACTGCCAGGACAAATGAATACAAATGAATTTAGGGACCCGAAGGAGAGATTGCAGAACCTCTCATCTCGACACAAAGTAAGTAGGCTATTCTTCCTACTAAAAGATGCTTTGCTGATGAAGTGACGATGTCCCTTACCGACCCATAGCCTAGGGAAGTTCTTTTTAAGATCTCACTGACAGAGATGGGGGCAAGACGTGCTAATGTCAACAAGATTTAAGGGACTATCTTGGTTCTAGAAATAGTTATAACTTTAGAATGAATGCCCAATAGGGCTGAAGCTATAGTACCCACAGCGCTACCTGTGCCGGTTGGCACCGGTCCAGAAGTCAATTGAATCGGTCATTAAACTGTCCTGTTGCCCCCACCTCTCTGACGCCTGCAACGGTCAACAAATAGTCTATGCAGTTGCGGCTATTAAGCTTTCGCTTCCGAGTCATTGCTTTTGTATTATATAGCCTACAACTTGACATCTGTTTGAATTGTGTTTATTACTAAAAGTTAAACATTGCTGCTAAAACAGTGACTGCATATAAGTTCTGGCCTATTGCTTTTGCATTGTAAATTTATTTTATTACTATTAGTTTTTAACGGCCAACTTCGGATTTAGGATAAACTATGCAATCATTGGAATGCATAGGCTACTGGGACCCTCATTACTCCTCTTCCAGCACAGCACATGGAAATATGCATTTCTCCCCGCAACAGTTTAGGCAGTAGGTTATCCACGGAAAGCTGTCTTTCTCAAGAGTTTACACTGTTATCCTACTGCTTAAACAGATTCCAAACTACTCAGACCCCAACTACAGAGACAATAATAACATGGACCGCACTTACTATTTACCTTTTTTTCCTTTAGTGGTAGGCTAAAGAGTCGAGCATTGGCCGTAAACGATATGACATGTAATCTGGAAATCACACACATTTAACTACGATTGAGCACGATTATGATCCAAACCTTAGCCCTACTCAAATTTTGGAGAACTTAGGGGAGTCTATCGTTATTAATCAACCAAGAGGAAGTCTGGCATTTTTTGGTCAACGGTTCGCATCGACTGTTGTTCGACGGGGTGATCAGTGATGTTTTCCAAAAAGTCAATGTTAATGCGCACATTTTGCTAACACTATGCAACGAGCCCTACATGATTTAGGCCTATCTGACAGCCAGCTTTTGGTTTCTATAATGAGCTGTCTTATTGAAACTTTGATTTAAAGTTCTTGAACATGAATATAGACCAGACTGTCAAGCTATAATCTTGCTAGTTGATGAATGAATGGATCAATCAATGAGAGGAGGAGGAAAGGAAGGAAGAGCAAGGAAGTGGACCGAGGAATGTCCGGAGTAGCGTCAAAACACCTCTGACCCGTCAAACACCAGACCCTTTAAAGACACATGTCTATTTAACACATATATTGTTTCTAAACCTTGTTTTAAGAAAAGAAGTAGGCTCCTACTAAAACCATGGACGTTTTATTTTTGATTTCCCATTTCAGCAGTAGCCTATTTAATGCAACATTGCATTCAATCATAACCAAACATGACCAGGAAAGTTCTATTACAATAATTGCTTGTTGGGGAATTGACAGTTGCCAAAGTCTAGCACTCCAAGCTTAAATTCATGAACAGATCGTTCATCGTATTTATGGATGTCTGTCACTCTCCACAACGGACACCGTAATTCAGGACAGATCCAAATAGTGTACAGTAGAAAACGCGTGCCTTTACGACTTGTTCCATCCTTTGTGTCCGCTAGGTGTCGCCCTTCACGTCATCTGACATTTACGAGTATTTTCTGTGATAGGGCTCAACCCCCTGCAGCTACCATCTGGATAGAATCAAAGCGTTTCAGACAAGAAGTGTGACCAGTCCATTGAAATTAGATTGACTTGCAAAATAAATGAATAAATAAACTTCCACAACGGCCGATTTGAACTATTATAATGTTTCCGATCGTTTTAGCATAACAAATATGTTCCACTCTATATTCTGTATCTGCCCACTAAAGTGGTACTGTAAGTAGCACACTTATTACAACGTCTCCAACGTTGTTATTGGCCATTAAAGCAAAAACGCCTAATAACAAGGAATTATACACATTTGATTATCTGTAGAAAAAACTCAGTCAGAGAGGTCAATCCTAGCCAGTCATTAAAGAGTTGTGCAGCGGAGATGAAAGGGGGGAGGGGGCTGGAGGTGTAGGCCAGGCCAGTGGTGCACTGGGGGCTGCATATGCTCCTCTCCTCATCAATGTCTGTCAGTGTCTGCTCAACCGTAGGAATTTTCCACTGACCATGTGAGGAGGGGGCAGCACCAGGGTGTGTGCTCACGGCTCAGAGTGTGTATGTACTCATTGTGTGTGTGTGTGCGTGTGTTTGTACTTGGTGTGTTTGTACTCTGTGTGTCAGTGAAAGTGTGTGAAAGTGTGTCTGTGTAGAAGGGGGCAGGGTCGCCTATGGGAATTCCTCTCCCTGAATGATTGAGCAGTGGGGAAGTAAAGAGAAACCACACAAACTCGTAACGACCCAGTGAAAGTGGCTGTTTTCGGATTCCCTGCGGGCCCTGTCGTCTTCGGGCATCAGGCTGTCGGCGCGGGGCACGGACATGTGTGTGTGCATGTGTACATGTGTGTGTGTGCATGTGTACATGTGTGTGTGCGTGCATGTGTGTGTGTGCATGTGTACATGTGTGTGTGTGTGTGCATGTCTATGTGTGTGTGTGCATGTGTACATGTGTGTGTGTGTGCATGTCTATGTGTGTGTGTGCATGTGTCACGTGTGTGGGGTCTGAGGGAGACACTACTGAGTGAGAGAATGAGTTTGTGTGCACGAGTGCGCAAGACAGCAAGAGGTAAAGAGAGAGAGAGAGGTTGCGAGGACAGAGAAAGAGAGAGGAAAGGAAGGTAAAGAGAAAGACAGCTGTGAGAAACGGGCGAATCAGCAAAAACGATGAAACCACATCGGAGACTAAGTGTTGGGTAACAATCGAAAACATAGAACTGACAAATCTGGTTTCAAGGACAGAGTTTCCCCTTCCTGTCCCTGTCAGACTCCCTCTTCCTCAAGCGGAGGCGATCCTGGATGCCTTTCCTGTCCTGTTCAGTGAGTGCATGTTTCCTGAGAGCGTTGTAGCACAGAACCTCTGATGATGTCGACTGGAGAAGACAGACTAAAGAGGAGCTGCGTTGCGTGCGTGATGTGTGCTGCGCGTGGGAGACGAAGCTCACGCTCATTCCAGGCGTCCTGTGATTGACGACGGGGGCGGCTCGTTTCGTGGTCCCTGTGTTCCGCAAGCTCAGCTGTCACACCGGTGCCAGGGCTGCCATAGGACACCTCCGCCGGCACACACAGACGTGTTCAACAGACATAACACACGTGTCAGCGACGTTAGCGCTCTCACCACTGCCTCTGGGAACTGTCCTGCACAGCTTCACATTACATTAGACTCGCCGTAACACACAAGCACGCACGCACGCACGCCACTTAGAATCCCTCCGCCTCTCCCTCTCACAACTGTAGAACGGTGTCTTGACTGTGTCACACCAGAGGGAAACAGCGTCTTTTTCAGGGCTATGGAGTGCAGGTGAACCAGATGTTTTGTGGCTGGAGTCGGGGTCATTAGAAGTTGCTCTTCAGGGGAATTCTCTGAATTCATGAGTCAGGTCCAGCAACGGATCTCCGCCCAGTCAGATAAGAGAATATCTGAGAATGCAAACAGCTGCCTGCTGGGGTGAGAAACACACACAACACACACACAAACACGCACACACAACACGCACACATGAACACACGCGCACACACATACTCTCCCACGTCTTGGCAGCCTCAGCCAGCTGTGGGATGGCACAGCGCTGCGTTGCTAACCGGGAGATCAGACGGCAGCGCTCTCCCCCGTTCTCACAGTCGTGCACGGCTGTGGTCAGACGGCCCCGCAGCCAGACGCCATGGATACACACACTTCCTGCTGTTAATCATCCAGGTGCT
The DNA here is from genome assembly GCA_023658055.1 of Thaleichthys pacificus. Lineage (NCBI taxonomy): Eukaryota > Metazoa > Chordata > Actinopteri > Osmeriformes > Osmeridae > Thaleichthys > Thaleichthys pacificus. Next base: position 13,753,586 of record CM042876.1, read on the forward strand.
CTGCACCTCAGGGAGGACTCAGATCTGTGTGTGCCTGTGTCTGTCTCTCCGGGCCTGCGTGCGTGCCAGGGTTGATGCCTGGTAGTGTGTGCATCATGTGATTGTTTATGTGCGTGTCGAGGCCTTTGAATGTGTGTGTGTGTGTGTGTGTCTCGGTGTACCTGCGTAGCACTGTTTGTGTTGTGGCTTCACCCCCACATTCTGTCTGGAGAAATTCACAGCTGCTAAAGTCATTTACGGCTGTGTGTGAGTGTGTGTGTGTGTGTGTGTGTGTCTGCTTAAGTTAATGTAAACAGGGTTAGCCCCTCCTGTCACCAGCTTCCCTCATCACCCACTGAGATGGCCCTCAACCTGTCAATCAATCACCCTCACAGGCCCCGCCCCCTCTGTCTGCCACACACACCTGGCTGTGCCCTGCTGGGTTCTGAGAGGGGACCTGAGTGTGTGTGGGGAGGGGAGGCAGGGAGGAGATGAGGGGGCACAGAGGGGGGTGGAGGGGAATTGAAGAGGATGGCTGAGAGGGAGAGAGTAAGGAAGGGGGAAGGGGGAAGGGGAGAGTTGGAGGAGGGGAGGAGGCTTGAGAAGAGAGGGTGGAGGGAAGGAAAGGAGGGGAGGAGAGACAGGGATGATGGACAGAATGACCCCGGACTGCTACTGTATCTCTTCTTCTTCTATTGCCAGGTTATTATGTAAGTGACAGTGTGTTTCCAGTCACTTCTTCTTTGGTTAGAGGAAGACAAATACCATGCTTCCCCTCTACAGGCTGGTGGCTCTGTGCGTCTGAAAGAGTCATTACCCTGGATAGTAGCTCAATGGCTTCTACAGACCAGGGAGCCCCAGTTCACTTGACATGGAGGCTAAGTGACCAAGCAGACTGGTCTGTTTTAGTTCTTCAGAGATGTTAGTTCTGGTGTCATGGAATGATACCAGGGCCTGCAGCCAGTTCCAGACCAAGGCTTCCTACACTAATAACAAACCCTCAAATCACCCAGACAACCAAGGTAGAAAAGCAATGCTCAGACCCTCCGTCATCGTTTATAGATTGTAATATCCTTTTGACCTAATGCTTGTAAAACTTTTATATTGGACCAATAACTTTGGGAAGAATGGAGGTCAAGTTGTTGACCAGGGAGATCATAAGGAGACTTACTGTTTATATTTATTAACATAACAAGTGTTCCCACCCCTCCTTAAGAAGGAATTCCTCCCCGGTCTCTAATCATCCTCTCCTCTCGTCCTTCACAGGAGAGCTCTCTTGCTCTGTACCGTTCTCTACTGTACTTGTTACCTGGGACTTGCACAAGTACATCCTGAAGGTAAGAGCTTAACTCCTATCTCTTAGCTCCTAACTCCTAACTCCTAACTCCTAACTCCTAACTCCTAACTCCCATCTCCTAACTCCTAACACCTAACTCCTAACTACTATCTCCTTTCTCTTATCTCCTAGCTCGTAACTCTTAACTCGTGTCTCCTTTCTCCTACATCCTTCTCCTAGCCCCCAACTGCTAACTCCTCACTCTTAGCTCTTCTTCCGGTCTTCCGATAGGCCTGACAACATTCAACACGCTAAACACAGCTGTGCTTTTGAAACCAAAACATCCAAAACAGCCAGAGTCCAGGGAGCCAGGGTCCTTCTCTTAACCAGAGTACAGTACCAGGCGGGAGCCAGGGTCTTCTCTTAACCAGAGTACAGTACCAGGCGGGAGCCAGGGTCTTCTCTTAACCAGAGTACAGTACCAGGCAGTAGCCAGCCAGGGTCTTCTCTTAACCAGAGTACAGTACCAGGCAGGAGCCATGGTCTTCTCTTAACCAGAGTACAGTACCAGGCAGTAGCCAGCCAGGGTCTTCTCTTAACCAGAGTACAGTACCAGGCAGGAGCCAGGGTCTTCTCTTAACCAGAGTACAGTACCAGGCAGGAGCCAGGGTCTTCTCTTAACCAGAGTACAGTACCAGGCAGGAGCCAGGGCCTTCTCTTAACCAGAGTACAGTACCAGGCAGGAGCCAGGGTCTTCTCTTAACCAGAGTACAGTACCAGGCAGGAGCCAGGGTCTTCTCTTAACCAGAGTACAGTACCAGGCAGGAGCCAGGGCCTTCTCTTAACCAGAGTACAGTACCAGGCAGGAGCCAGGGCCTTCTCCTAACCAGAGTACAGTACCAGGCAGGAGCCAGGGTCTTCTCTCAACCAGAGTACAGCAGCTGCCCTACTGTTAGCTCCTCATGCCTACCACTGCAAGCCTGACCACACACCACGAGCACAATACCACATGTGTGTGGGGTCCAGACCCAGACCATTCCCACCAGTTTCAAATGTTTTATGAAACCATGAGGGGTGTTCGGTAAGGGAAAGTCTTACAGACCGCAACGACATGCCTGGATAGAGAGAACATGAGCGATGTTGGCGCAAAGCTCTTGTACTGTGCGTCATCCAATCATGTCCTCATCAACACAATAAAGTATGTATGTGTTTGTGTGTGTGTGGATGTGTGTGTGGATGTGTGTGTGTGTGTGTGTGTGTGTGTGGGGGGGGGGGGTTATGAGGCATGATCAAGTCATGGTAAGAGGGGCCAGATTCAACCTTGTAACACCAGACTGGAGGTAATTGTGTTAAGTCTGATTGCTGTGTTGTTCCTGGGGTAAAGCCACTGTAAACCAACTGTCTGTTTCTTTCACTTTACTTCTTCTAATAACTTTAGCTATTCCTGTCTCCATCTGTCTCTCTATTCTTTTATGTCTCTGCCTTTGCCTCCCTCTCGCTCTCTCTCCACCACTCCATCCTCTCTCTCTCTTTTTTTCTTCTCTCTCTCTCTCTCTCTCTCTCTCTCTCTCTCTCTCTCTCTCTCTCTCTCTCTCTCTCTCTGTCATACACACTCGCTCAACCCCCACCCCCCTTACCATGTCTATCAGAAAGGCCCTATTATTACACAGTTTTCCTGCCCATGTAGGTCATATAAAGGGGAATGTGCTCTCTCAGAGCGTTTTATTTCCCCTCTCAGTCCCACATATGTTGTTACAAGCGGCACTGAACAGGCAGAGCCCCCAGTGGAGGTGGCCCGCTGCCGGCCCTCTGCAGGCCCAGCAGGGAGGCTCCTGGCTGGGGCCCATGACTGAGATCACTGGGTAACTGGCTGATGCCTGATATAGGCATCAGAGTGGGGACTGGAGCTGGGGCTGAGACTGCATCTTTATTGATCTCATAAGCTAGCTCACAACAGAATTACAGCCCCCCACCCCACCACAACCCTTCACAATGGCCCTTATCTGTGGCAACTGTGACCTTTGACCTCCCTCTAGCGGTCACTAGGAAGGGATTAGCCTGTTTAGTGTGTCAGAGCCTGGTACAGACTTCTGCCTCCGCTGCTGACAGAACTGCTTAAACTACCACAGACGTGTATATTACACACCCACACACACATGCCCACACACACATACACGCACACTACATTCTGCAACTTTAACAAACACTTGCATCAGCAGAGTCTGTCTCCCAGTTTTGGTCTTAAGATAGAATGCACTATATGGCCTGAGTCCACATTCAGTGCGTTGGCAGTGCCAGCTTGTGCCCGTTGGCAGCGAATGCTCGTGCTTTCTGTCAACCTGCTGGCTAGCAAGTTAGTCGTGCCATGTCAATATGCCTTGCTTGCCTTGCTCTCTTTTTAAGATTACTGTAACAAAGATGATCGTCATTCATTATCTGCTCCATTTACCAACTCCTCTTCATTTTCCTAAATAATTCAAACTTTGAGAACGTTATGGAAATCATGCAAGTTTGTCAAACTTAGCTAACAAATGTTTGTCAGCCCTCAGGAAACCCCGTAATGGGCAGTAACCTGCCTTGCTTGTTCAAAAGCTGTGCCTTTTATCTCATCTCAAATATGCTTTTGTTAATTTGTCACATCCAAACAACTTCCCATTCTTCACTGCACGTCCTTGGGTCCTGAGCAATATACCTGCCACATATTAACATCATTCAGTGCCTGATTTGCAAGATTGTTGAGCCACAGACACACACACAGATTCCCGGCGTAAAAAGACACGTTCCTGACACTAAAAGAAAAGGTCCTAGTTAGACACTGGCTCTATCCTGTCTGCTTAGCCAGCCTGCCTGCCTGCCTTTCTATCTGTCCTATCAGCCTGCCCACCAACTGATCGTCTCAGTCTGGGGAGCGTGTGTGTGTGTGTGTGTGTGTGTATTCTATATGGAGGATGTCTGTGTGGACAAAGAGCGTTCTGTCCAGAGGGGAGCGTGCTGCAGTGGCCCCTGGGAGAGAGAGAAGGGCTCTGTCCTGACTGATCCGCTCAACACCTCCAGCCCACTGATCAGGTCTAGCCTGTGCCTCACAGGAAAGGGAGGGGGAGGAGGAGTGGAGAGGGTGGAAGGAGGGGGTAACAGGGTTGGACGAGGGGCGAGGGACATGTTAGAAAGGAGAGAGGGGTGAAGGACAATGGATAGAGGGAGGATGGAAGAGAGATGAAAGGAGAAAAAGAGAGACGGACAGGGGCCGGGGTGAAAGGTAATTTCTTCTCCTCCTCCTCCTCCCTCTCCTCCTTATCCCCCTCTTCCTGCCTAGGCTCCCAGCTACTGTTCCATATGTTGAATGACGAGGGTGGCATGGTTCATTGCTCGGATGTAAGGGCTGACGTCTGTCACAATGATACAGTACATGTACCACAGAACCATCTGTGGAAGCCATGGAGACAATTCCATCCCAGCAGGCTTTGTTTAGTCTCCTCGGGCTTTGATAGGCAGTTACCTATCAGGCCATGACAGCTTCGGGCGCCAGGTTTGTTTAAAAATCACCCTCATCAGGGATATTCCTCCCCGCGCCCTGCTCTCAATGAGTGCCGTCATTCAATGTTTTCCTTCCATGAAATTGAGGGAGCTTAACAGCTGCCGATGGGTTTTCTGAGGGGAAGTCAGCTGACACGGCATGTATGATTACAGTCTGTTCAACAATGTTGAAGGTCTTCCCCCATCTCCCCCTTCCTCTCCTTCCTCTTCCAGGAAGAACTGGTTTTCCAAACCAGCAAGAAAGCGAGCCCATAGAGTCCCATTAACACTGATCTGTGGAGACAGAGCTACTCTTCCCGCCTTTAGGACTGTCTGACTCTTTAGTTTGGAATCATACACTCCAAGCACACATCTGCCAAGTGTGTGTGTGTGTGTGTGTGTCGTCCAAGCTGAGTTTCCATGGAGCTATTGACCATGTTTCTCAGTATTAGCTTATTCAGACAGACAGAATCGCTCATTTCAGAAACAAACCCAGTCGGTCCAGGCCGCACTTGTGTGCTGTTGTTACACTGGAATATGTGTACACTCCTGTGACCTGCAGAGAGACGTACAGTAATGAGCCGTCATGGCTGCCCTCTGCGCTTCTAATCAATCCTGACGATAAGTAGAAGTGTTCTCTGTATCAACTTAGTCTCTGTGCAGATGTGCAGCCATGATTCTCACCCCAATTTCCTCCTCTCCTCCTCTTCCAGATGTGGACATCCTCCAGAGGCTGGGGCTCCAGGGAGACAAGCCGCCTCGCTCCGTCCCTCCCGGGGTCATCCCCTTCCGCTCGGGGGTCATCCTCACCCAGAGGGCACGCCTGGAGGCTCCCCTGCGCTCCGTCATACCGCCGCCCTACTGGCCAGACCTGGCATTGCTCCTGAGCTTCCGCTCGCATCGTGTCAACAGCGCGTTCCTCTTCACCGTGCTCTCCGGCCGCAGGAAGCTGCTGCTGGGCCTGCAGCTGAGTCCTGGGCGCCTGGTCCTCCACACGGGGCCCCGGACCTCCGTCTCCCTGCCCTACGACCCCCACGATGGCCAGTGGCACCACCTGGCCCTGGGACGTGAGTGGGCGGACGGCCACTCTGTACGCGGCTTGCGGCGGGCAGAGTGTTCATGCGGACTTGGTGTGGGACAGGGAGGACGGGGAGGATGGGGGCAGGGACCCCCAGAGAAGCTCCTTCCTGCTGGGGAAGGTGAGCCAGCAGGCCTCGGTGCACTTCGAAGGAGCCGTGTGCCAGCTGGACCTGGTCCCCTCTGCGCAGGCAGCTCACAACTACTGCAAGTACATTAAGAAACAGTGCAGGGAGGCCGACACTTACAGGCCCAACCTGCCCCCCCTCCTGCCCCTCATCCCCCGGGACCCCAACACCACGGCCACCCGGGCCCCCCTGGCCCTGGTGCCCCCGGACATGACCAGGAAACCTTTGGGCCTCAGCCCAGCTCGGAGCGCCGCTGCTGCCGCCTCTGCTGTCCGCTACGTGGCTCCTTCCCTCCCGTTAAAACCCACCACTCCACCTCCTCAGCCCTTACCCGGTACCGTGGCAACCGCCACTGCCCGGCCGGGACTTGTCTCTCTCACCAAGATCCGAACCCAGACCGTGACGGTACCGCTCAGAACTGGAGTCCGCCACTCCTTGAGAACCCCCACCCCCAAACCCCCAAGGCCCACCCCTGCCAAGCCCACCCCCAAGAAGACCACGGTGGGTCCAAACACCAGGAAACCTGCTGGCTCTTCCCCTGCTGAAGGTACCAACACCAAGAAGAAACCAGCCATGTCGGATCAGGTGCCAGGAAGCACAAGTCTTAAGAAACCACAACCCACCCCCAGCCAAAAAGTCCCCTCCAAAGCCCAAAGCCACCCCTGCTAAAGTCCCCCCTTCTAAAGTTGCCCCATCTAAAGTCACCCCTTCTAAAGTTGCCCCTTCCAAAGTTGCCCCATCTAAACTCACTCCTTCCAAAGTCGCCCCTTCCAAAGTTTCCCCATCTAAACTCACCCCTTCTAAAGTTGCCCCTTCTAAAGTTGCTCCCTCCAAAGTTGCACCGTCTAAATTGACCCCGTTCAAAACCACCTCATCTAAATCCACGACCTTCAAGGTCACTAAGTCCCCTGCCAGTCCCAAGCAACCCCGGACAACGAAGGCCCCCCTCACCCCTAGGTCCACCCCCAGATCCCCATACGCCACGGTCACCCTGCCGGCCACAGACGGCTTCCAGACCTGGGATGTGGAGCCCACCTATTACTCCCTGCTGGATGGAGACCTGGGGCTGAAGGGAGAGCCAGGACTACCAGTAAGTGTGTGTGTGTGGGGGTCTTATCCTACTTTGAAACATTCTTTGTGATGTTGTGCCATGAGAGTGTACTGTATATGTTTTTGTGAGTGTGTGTGTGCGGATGTGTGTGTGTGTGTCCCCTTGAGGCGTCGCCTGTAGCATGTGGAGTTCTCTGAGGTAGTGGAGCGGAGAAAGTGGAAAGTGGATGTTCAATCTCTCTCTTTCTTTTTCTTTCTCCCGGACTGTTTGGCTTTTATCCAGTGTGATTACAGGCCTTTCCATCTCCAAACTCTCCAAACCTTCAAAACCCCTTCCCACCCACACAAACCCTCCTAGATCACCAATCCCCCAGCCCTGAGACCCCCCAGTAGCCCCCAAAACCCACCCCTCACCCCACCCTCCTGCCTGGGAACAATCATAGCTTAGTGGCTCTGGGGCTATGGAAGATTCTGGGGCTGCAGGAGGCTCTGCCTCATCAAAGCCTTGGCAGCCTGGGATTGGGAAGGTGAGGGGGGGGGGGGGCCTGGAGAGGATTCCCCCATGGGAAACATGGCGCCCAGCCACCCACAATGTGTGGTCCTGTCAGCCAGGAGACAGACACAAGGATGAGGGCTGAGGCTGGGCTGGGCTGGGCATGAGGCTTGACTGAACTGGACTAGACTGGACTGGACTGGACTGGACTAGGACTAGACTAGACTGGACTGGACTAGACTGGACTGGAGCTAGACTGGACAAGCTTGGCTGGGCTGGGTTGAACCTGGCAGGGGCTTCACTCTTCTTCCTTCTTTCCCTTTGCCTTCCCTCGCTTCCTCCCCTTCCTCCCCCTCTTCCTCCCCTCTCCTCCCCCCTCTTCCTCCCCCCTCTTCCTCCCCCCTCTCCCCCAACTCAGGCCGGCTTGTGAGCACTGACGCCTTCCCGTCTCGCCACCAGATTCCTCTATCTCCAACAAGGAGGTTATGGTCACAGAAGGTGTGTGTGGGTGTGTGTGGGTGTATGTGTGTGTGTGTGTGTAGGTGTGTGTGTGTGAGAGGAGATTGCACCGCCTGCTTTCAAAGCAGAGCCAGAGGTCAGGTACACACTGCCATTGTAGTTGGAAGACCAGGCAAGCATAGAGACAGGCAGACAGGCAGCTAAACGAGCGGGCAGACAGGTAAACAGATAGTCAAGCTTTCTAGCTTTCAAGTTGCCAGTGTTCCAGGAGAAGCTCGGAGTTTCCGTGGATGAGACGGGTCTGGTATTCCTGTCAGATGGTTGAGATAGGAGCTGCCGGGAATCTTCCGCAGCTTCCACAGCCGGGCCATTCAGCGTTTATAGGTCCTCTGCTCTCCCCTGCTCCGAGAGAGGAAGTCATCAGCAAACATAGCAGGACAGTTGTAGAGGGAGACGCCTCATTCTGGAGGACGGAGGTCTTCTGTGCT
>CM042876.1:13767048-13787048 GCA_023658055.1 Thaleichthys pacificus
ACCATAATAGCCCCAGCCTACACCCCCCCCCCCCCCCCTTACATGCACACACACACACATGCACATACAAACACACACACACACACCCCACCCTCCAAAGGTTTCTTATGCAGTCAGGTTGACCCCACTCAGTGTGAGTCTGCGAGTGTTGACCTCGAACCCTGAGGCGTAAACAGGAAAGCACCTATAAAGAGGCTCTTTCAAAAGGCTGTCTGTGCGACAGGATGGCCAATAAAAGCTTTGTAAACAGAGCTCAGGCATAAGGTTCCACAGGGCTCTGTTCATCTGGAGCTGGAGGTGGAGGAGGAACGGGAGGTGGAGGAGGTAGAGGAGGAGGAGAGACAGGAGGAGGTGGAGGAGGAGAGGGTGGAGCGGTGTGTGAGGAGCTGAAGGAGGAGGCAGAGTCAGTGACATGGTGGTGGACACGTCGCAACAATCGGCGTTCGAGAAGAAGTGTGTATGTATGCGTATGCTTGAATGAATGTTACCGTGTGTCTGTGTGTGTGTGAATGCATATGAGCGTGCAAACGAGCATGAGAGAGATAGACAGAGTGAGCCCGGACTAGAGGAACAGGGCAAGGTAAAGCAGCCCTCCGCTCTGGAATAAAGAGCTCTTTGTCCCGCTCTAATGAAAGCTGTTTAAATCTTCAGCAGAACTCACTGCTCTGCCTGTGTGTGCACTAGCAGAACCAAGTCACCAAATCAGTCAGTCAGTTATTCAGCCGGCCAGTCAGTCAGTCAGTCTTTCAGCCAGTCAGTCACCGAGCTAGCCAGACACTCAGTCAACTCTAATTCTAACCCAGCCAGCCACAGATATGCCGTTGATATCCCTGACCCCCGGTCAGTCAGCCACACCAAACTAAGTGGAGCTTCTGTTTCCAGCCTTGTTGTCTTAGAAGTGGTTCAGCATCAAAACGGCCACAGCGAAAACAAGACTATCCATAAAAAGTTGATTGGATGCTGTATGTGTTGATTCCGGTTTACAGCTGGGCCCCTCGCAGACCCGCCCTCAGTTGGCCCGACCCCTTTAAGGGCCGAACCGACACCTCAAACAAACAAATCCATCCAACTGTAAAATGAAAAGCCCATCTACACAGTTACAATGACTAAAACTATTTAACACACAGTTAGTTGAGCATCCACCCCATGATGTTATCATGTGTTTCTGGCTACCTATGTTCTATCTGTTTGTGGAACTGTATGTAAATGAAGATGACACCAATACATCCATTCTAATTCATCGTTCATTGCCACCCCTTGTAACAAAAACACCTCTTAGCTTATCAGGGTTTCACACAAATACACACACACACACACACACAGATGCTCCGCATGATTGATTCTACAAATCAAGCAGGAATCCGGTGACTGTGCAGGTTGGGGCCTTCTCCTCGTACGGGGAGGAACGGGGATCTGTCGACCGCCCACAGCTGCTCCACGTTAACGGGAGAGGGAGATCGTTAGTCAGCAACACTGGGAAATACCATAGTAAAATCCTATACAGCCATCTTTGTTCCACTGTTAAATCTTCTCCGTCTCCTCCTCTTCCTGGTGTGACAGCAGGCTCTGACTCAGCTGGCTCTGAAGCTGCACACCTGGGTCACACGCACAAGGCAAATACACTTCTGACACCTCTTTCAGTTTACCAAGTAGACGATGTCCAATGACAACAATCGCCAATATTTCATTGAATGTATTGGATCATTCTCAAATACACGTTAAGAATAAGAATGGGAGCTGACATTCTGAAACGTTGGACACACACACCAGCTCAGAGTGTGGGTCTGTCTCAAGGTATGGTGATACTGTTGAACCCTCCAGGAACCCCACCCTTGAGCCTAGTTTGACCCCTGACCTCACACACGTGAGTGTGAGACACTGTTGCTGTGGCAACCACGGTCAACATTGCCCGCTGATGATGCAGTGGCATGGTGATGTGTCCCAGACAGCTTCGGGGCTGGGGGCTGGGAGGTGAGGCTAGGGAAAGGGCTGGGACCAGGGCGACTGTGGTTGAGCCTGGGGTTAACACTTGGGTGAGCTTGTTTTAACTCACCCAGCACATTGAAACCAACGGATCAGTCCCATCCAAGCAAAACAAACGCCTCAATGTGCTGGTGCGCCAGTCTGGTTGGGGTTGTAAGTCTGACCCAAAGGCAGACTGTCTATGACCTCTGTGTGGAGACCTGTGTCTGGGGCCCGCTTCAAAAGAGCCTTTGTCTGAGTGAGAGAGACACTGTCTATCTAGCCTCCTACAAACTCCAGCTCCACCCCCAACACCTACCCTACCAAGGGAAGTGCCCAGAGACAAAGACACGCTGTGCCTTTTTATCACAATCAAATCCAACGGGAGATGGAAAAATTGATTCGATAAGGTATCTCTGTGGGTAGCTGGATTAGCGTGGAGCTGGCACGGTTGGTGCCCTGTGTTGGCGTGTAGCTGGCGTGTTTGATATCCTGTGTTGGCGTGTAGCTGGCGTGTTTGATGTCCTGTGTTGGCGTGACGAGGGTACCACTTGTGTTTTCCACTCACTGAGCTCAGTGTTGTGCGTTGCCATGGTAACCGCGTGTCATGGCGTCAGATCCGATTTTTTAGGGGTCCGTGTTGATCCCAGTCTGAGCTCTGTGGACAAGCCTCCATAGGAACACGGCTGTCATAAAACCTGGGAAATTAACTGTGCACTGGGGCTCAACTCCAGTTGTTCTGCCTCTACTCCTACAAACTAGTCCTGCTCATCTTCTTCCTCATCCTCCTCCCCCTCCTCCCCCTCCTCCCCCTCCTCCCCCTCCTCATCTTCCTCCTCATCCTCCTCCCCCTCCTCCCCCTCCTCCCCCTCCTCCCCCTCCTCATCTTCCTCCCCCTCCTCCTCCTCATCTTCCTCCCCCCTCCTCCCCCTCCTCCTCCTCCTACCCCTCCTCCCCCTCCTCCCCCCCCTCCCCCTCCTCATCTTCCTCCTCCTCCCGGCTGTTCCTGGTCTGTATGTGTGTGTGTGCAGTGCTCAGGAGGGAGCAGGGCACAGGGGCATTGCCCACCTGGCAGTGCTGGTGAAACCAGAGCCATGTTGTTGTTTTTTGAATGTGTTCATAGATTCGTGCTCAGTCCTAGTGAGACCAGTAAACGTTAGTCAGGCAGAGTTTATTACTGTTTTCATGCACTTTTAATGGAAAGCTTAACTCTACTAAACGTTCATGTCGTCCTGTCCTGGTCAGGCATCATCTACGGATAGCGTGGCGAGATGCTGAAACTGTTTTTTGCAGTTATTTGAGCTATTACAGTTTTTGTTGTAAATAATTAATATTGCTGTGGATTAGCGATGTTTTCTGGTTTTATAGGGTCAGTATTGATGTGCTGCATGATGTATTTCAGTCCTACTCTGGCTCTTGCACTCCAGGGATCTTTTATAGCGTCGTTTCAAGCATTCTGGACAGGCTTGCTCTCTCTGTCATTGTGGAGTTTTTACAATCCTTCACGTGGGACTGGACTGTGGGGCTGTGATGTCTGTGATGTCAGCCTCCCTGTCTGCCTGTCAGTCCTTCCATCCTGCCGTCCGTCTGCCTGCCTGGCTGTCTGTTCGTGCCATGACTAAATGACTTAATGTACATGTCCGCCAGCTTACCTTTCTGTTCCAGAGTTCCTGTGGTGGTGCTGACATGGCAGAGCAGGCCGGGGACATGAGGGGGGGGGGGGCACAGTGACACCTGGTCCTGCTTCTCTCCACAGTGTACTTGACCCTCCCTTCAGTAGGACCACAGTTCAGACAGTATGACCACCAGCTCCGGGGAAATACACAGGCTCATGGAGACCTGGGATCAAATCCTGAACTCTGCCCCCCCCCCTTCCCTCCCTCCCTCCCCCCCCCCCTCCCTCCCCCCCTCCCTCCCTCCCTCCCTCCCTCCCTCCCTCCCTTCCTTCCTTCTTTCTCTCTGTACCCCCTTCACATCTCTGGGATTTCCCCCCAGAAAGAGAGACCCCGCAGTACGAGAGAGAGGAGTGTGTTGTGTTTTCACACCCTTTCTCTCTCTCTTCCCACTCCTGTGGGCTCTGTGCATTCATGGCCCAGCTTCCCAGTTAGGTGGAGGGGGGGGGGGTGTCTCACTTGGCACAGCTTCACACGGGGCAACTTTTATCTTTCATGTCTGCCATATACATGTTCCAACGCTCTTTATGACCTGTTGTATAAATTCAAAGCATCTTTATGGGGCAAAGCCATTCCAGCCTCGCGGCTGGTCCCACACATGGCCTCTATCCTCCACAAGCAGGGCTGTGGACATAGAGTAGGTCATCCTTCCAACGTTATTCGTATGGGGATGCGCTGTACATTCTTAGAAACATGAAACTTTTAGAAGCAGTATTTGTTTCGTGTTTCGGACACTTTGTCCGATTTTAGACACCGCACTACTAACCCCCAGGAGTGGAAGGCCTCGTTACCACGGTAACCGCAAGTGACGCCCTGGTGGCCGGCGCAAGAGGTTGTGGCTTCCTGTTCTATATATCCCAGAATCTCCATCTGTGTGCACCGCACCCTGGCATGGCCCGATTAAGCTACTTTACCAAGGAAATAGCCCTGTAATGTACCAGGGTCTTTGACGCTAACAATGCCAACATATGCTAATTATACACCTAGTTGAGAAGGGAGGCAGCTGCCATGGCTAACACACAACGTAAACACAGAAATAACGCACATAAAGGGGAAATTCCAATGCTTTGGACCATGGGTCCCTGTGCCAACGATGCCAACATACAGTACCTTAATTATAGAGCTTTCAAATAGAATGGGGAGGCATCATGACATATAATTCCTTGCGGCATAACTAGTTGTGGGTCTGTGTGTGTGTGCCAGTCATGCCAGCGATCCTAGGAGCTAAACATAGGTGAACCACAGACCGGCCATAAGGAGAATCTGGTTTATTTCCAGTGTGTTGGCATGGAGTCCTCCTCTACCTCCACCTTAACACTGTCCATGTGGAAGGTAGCACCACCAGATATAGGGGACAGGACTTGGTGTGTGTGGAGTGTGTGGAGTGAGGCGTTTGGTGGGTATAGTGTAGCATGTAATGTGTAGCATGTAGTGTGTAGTGTGTAGCATGTAAAGGGTAGTGTGTAGCATGTAGTGTGTAGTGTGTAGCATGTAGAGGGTAGTGTGTAGCATGTAGCGTGTAGTGTGTAGCATGTAGTGGGTGGCATGTAGAGGGTAGTGTTTAGCAGGTAGTGGTTGCGTGTAGTGGGTAGTGTGGTGTGTAGTGTGTCAGCATTTTCGACTGTGCTTTTACAGCCATGTCATCCAGACGCAAGTAAGCGCATTTGAACCTCCTTTCACGGGACCATAAAGAGCCACTTGGCTGACGAGGGGTGTTGGTGGAGGAGGGATGTTAAACTCTAAAGCGCTCTCAGCTTGTTGCCTGAATGGTTCCGCCTCACCCCACACTGAAAGTCACTGACCCCACTCTAGAACCGGTCGTGACACTTTTTCCGCGCTCTCTGACACGCCTCACCTTTGACGCTGGGCGGGGGACTGGGGGGTGCCAGAGGGGCACCAGGGTGATACGCCACGTGTAGGGTCGTCTGTAAGGTCAAGGGTCCGAGGTCAAGTAGTATCGGGTTGGAAAAAGGCAGCTCGGACGCAGGTGGGGGACCCCTCCGTGGGCCGGCCACAGCCATATGGAGCTCTGGAGGGAGGAGGGGGCTGTCGCACACACCGACGCCCACTCAGGGAGCTTGGAGACGGGTTGAGGACCTTGTCATCGCCCTCCCAACTGCTCCTGAGGTGAAGTTGGAGGAGTGTAGTAGCCTGGCCTACAGCCCCCAGGGCAGCCCCGGGTGTGTGCGTTTGTGTGTGTATGTGTGTTGCGGATGGGGGTGGTGGTGGGGGGGGGGGTGACTGTGCTACTGTATACCCCTGCTCTGTTTGTTTTGAAAGTCAACGTCTTTTTTCATTCCTAGCAACAGCTTGCAGAGTGAAACACATACCACCGGAGGAATTTAAAGCTCTAATTGAGCTGAGCTGCAATTCTCATTAAGACGCTGAACAATAACAATGTTGAAAGTCTCTCACTGTGTGTGTGTGTGTGTGTGTGTGCAGGAGTGTATATGAACTCTCATGGGTGCATTAGGGTTTGCCTTTGTGAGTGTGTGTGAGTGTGTGTGTGTCGCCAGTCTCCGCCCCAGGGAGACTGTGGAGTGTGAGCAAACTAGAGGGGGAAGGAGGAAAACCACATCCATATGTCTCTACTCCTCCATCCTACCTCCAGCAGAGGAGCCTTTTCCACAAGCTGCCCCCATCTTCCCCCACCACACACACACACACACACACGTGCACGCACAAAGGCACACATGCATGCACGTACGTATGAACACACTCCTTTGTCTCGGTAACAGACACACACACACACACAATCCATTTGAAAGCAGATCAGCGAGAAATGATGGCCAGACCGCTACCAGGCTGTGCATCTCTCGAACCCACAGCCTCAGCAAACCTGCCAATACGAAGATTGATCATCCTCTTCATCATCGTTTGATAATGTGTTTTTCTTTTTGATTTACAGGGAGCCCCTGGTCCCCATGGCAACCCTGGTCGACCTGGTCCGCCGGGGTCTAAGGTATGTTCCACACGCACACAGACACAGCCACTGACTCTCTCTCTCTCTCTCTCTCACACACACACACGTGCACACACACACACACTGTATTATTCCTGAAAAAACCTCCTTGACAGACACATAAAATACTTCCTGAAACACACATACACACTCCCAAACTCACACTCCCAAACTGACACTCACACACACGCATAGTTTTCTAGTGCCAGCCGTCTGCTGTATGGTTTTCCACATTAAACCATGTCTGTGCTTTATGTACCTGCTCTGGTACTTTAATGGGCTGAAGGAGTATGGAGATGAGGTGTTGCATTCTCTATGTCTGTTCTCTAATCAGCTGGAACCTATTAGGACCAACATCCCACAACACACACACGCACACACGCACATATACACACATAATGACACCAAGTATTTGATTGCATTTGCAAATACCAACCGAAACCAGGTTCATGACCGGTGTGGGACCTGCATCTAGCGTTCAGACGGAGGTGAATGTCAGGCCTCTGTATTCTGTGAGAGGGAAGGGGAAGGTTTTACAGTTGTGTGTGTGTGTGTTTGGGTGCTCACATGTGTGTGTGTTCACGTGTGTCTTCATGTGTGGGCGTGTGCATGTCATTCTAGGAGATCCCCCCTCCCCCAGACCCAGAGGTCTCCTCCTTAGCATGGGGGAGGGGTTCGAGGGGTTCGAGGGGGCAAGAGGGCAGAGTTCACGCTGATTCATCAGGGCTGTGGGGAAGACATGGCGAGATGGAAACTCTGACCCCTGAATCAACCTGTCTACCTTTTTACTGAACACATGATGACCTGGACCATGTACAGATCCTCTTCTCCCCTCTCTCTCTCTCTCTCTCTCTCTCTCTCTCTCGCTCTCTCTCTCTCTCTCTCTCTCTCTCTCTCTCTCTCTCTCTCTCTCTCTCTCTCTCTCTCTCCCTCTCTCTCTCATCTCACTACCTCTCAGTATCTCTCTTTCTCTCTCTCTTGCTGATGTCCACACAGGCATTAATGAGGCCTACCTATATTTAAGGTTGTTATAAAAAGATCTGACGTAAACATGGCCACAGCTGCACGCAATCAGATTGCACACCCCCACGCTACCCACCCAGCCCAGCCAGAATCAAAGCCAGAGAACCGGTGTTCCACGGATCACCGGAGAACATTATTACATTCTACCTCCTTTCTATCATTACTCTCTCTTTCCACTATTACTTTCTGTCTTTATTCTTTTTTTCTTTCTTTCATTCTCTCTCTCTCTTTATTTTTTTAGAAGGACTGTAAGAGCTTGGATTATCAACAGCAACTCAGTTCTTTGGAGCGATGTGCTAACTAACTGCGTTGCAAACAAGCCGCCTTCCTAACAAACATTTTCCACTTCCTGAGAGCCATGTTCCCAGACTCGAGACCTCAGGTCAGCCTGCCCTGCCCGTTTTGCTGTGTTGTGTGTTGGGGACAGAGGTGTCGGACAAGGAAACCTGCAACCACAACACCCCCCAGCACACACACATCCGCACACACCCTCCCCCCTGAATGGCAGGCAGAGCACCATATTTCAGAGCTGCCTATTGGCATACACAGAGATGTTTAACCTTGTAAAGATGACTTTTAACAACCAAACCCCCCCCCCCACACACACACACACACACACAACTACACACGTGCATCCCATCTCCCCACACCCTGAAGAATGATGTCATAGCCAGGTCATACGACCACTGGCAAACCGGACAGTAGGTTTCCAGAGCTTGCGAAGGCCTGGATGGAATAGCATTAATGGTGTTTGATGGAAGAGAGTTAAGAGGCGCCAACATGTGGAAGCCTTTCCCCAGCCAGGGCATCCCTCCTCGGGGGGGGGACAGGAACCCTGGCCCTGGCCTCCTCTTAGGGCAGGTGTGTTTAGAAAAAGGTTCTGCTCGGCCTTGCTCTGTGATTGTTTTCTCTTGTCTGGTCTGGCCTCGTCTGGTCTGGTCTGTTCCAGTCTAGTCTGGTCTGGAACCGAGCTCTTGGCTTGCTCCAGTTAAACTCATTTGCGACTCATTCAACCACCCTCCTCCATGCCAGGAAATGTGAACCCTGATGGTTTTGAATGCATAGACCCTGTCTCTAAGCTCTCTCTCTCTCTCTCTCTCTCCCCCCCAGGGGTGGAAAGGCGACCCAGGGCTCTCTCCTGGTACTGCACCTAAAGGAGCGAAGGTAACCAACACCGCTTCATCTCCTCCTGTAAAGAGCTCAGATTAACCCCAGGCCTGGACAAGGAGCTCTTTCAGTGGATGTGTGTTTTAATCTAGGATCTGGCTTAATCCCTGTGTGGGAAACCTGTCCTTAATGTGCGCATCGTCAGCGCTGTAGAAGTGCTGTCCCTTCTGTCTGAAACTGACACAGCCTGAATGGGTTTTGCCGAGGGTGTTGTTGGACAGTATGTGATGTCAGGGTTGTTATTGGTTTGGCCAACTCATGGTTTGTATGTGTTTGTGTGTGTTTGTGTTTCCAGGGAGACCCAGGACTTCTGGGACCGGTTGGGCTGACAGGCCAAGTCGGTCGAAAGGTACGACAGAAGCGTTTTTTCTCTTCTCCTCCTCCTCCTCTCCACCTTCATCTCTCCCTCCATCTCTCCCTCCATCGCCACCTCTCTACCTCCTCCAACTCTCCCTCAATCCCTCCCTCCGTCTCTCCCTCTGTTCTCCACCTCCCTCTCCCTCCATCTCTCTCTCCATCTCTACTTACACCTCTCTTTCCATCTCTCTACCCCCAAGTCTTTACTGCTCTAAAATAGAGTTTTATATAGAATCCTTTGGAAAAGTAAAAGGGGAAAATCCATTGCTTACAGAACCCTTTCCAGGTCTGTAAGAAACCAGGGGGGGGGGGGGGGGGGGGGGGGGGTGGGGTCTAAACGGTGCAAAAGTCCACATCCGAAAAGGATATGGAACCTTTTTGTTCTGTTGTCTATTGTTCCACATGGTTCCGCCCAGCACTCTTTATTTTTAGAGAGGATCTGCTCTCTGTTTCTTCGGAATCCTCCCAGTACTCCTCGGTTCCTCAAAGGACTGTAGGAACAGCTGCGCTCCTGCGCTCAGCATACTGGAGCAGAAACACGCACACCAACACATGCACACGCTTATTATTAGACACAGTCCTCTTACAAACACACGAGTGCTGGGGCCAAGAAAGCGTGTGTGTGAGATCATATCACCACCGAGCCAAATACGGCGAAACACGGCCATTGAGAAGTCTGAAAACTGCAGAGTCCAGACGGGAGTGTTAGTCACTGCCGCCATGACTCGACGTGTGTGTTTGTGTGTTATTTTATCGACACCAGCTTTGCCTTGCACAGACGTACGTTGCAGGAGCCTCTCTCTCTCTCTCTCTCTCTCTCTCTCTCTCTCTCTCTCTCTCTCTCTCCTCTCTCTCTCTCTCTCTCTCTCTCGCCTCTCTTTATCTTGCAGCTGGGAGTTGGAGTGGTGTGATAACCCTCCCTCTGTCAGGGGAGCCATCACTCTGTCTCTCCTCTCGTCCTCCACCCCCCGACTCTCCCCCCTTTTGTCTCTCAGTTTTTCTGCTGTGCTCACCACTTCAACCATCTGTGTCAGTTGGGTCATCTCCAGGGGGTCTACGCTTTGGCGGGAAGAGAGTGTGTGTGTGTTTGTGCATGTGTGTGTGGGAAGGAGAGGGGAGGGGAAGGGGGGGATCACGTACTGTACAGTCACTGGTGTCAAGCAGAGCAGGAAAGAGTTGAATTATGTGATTCATACTTCTAGGAAAGGGAACTTAGCACAGGTTCTGTTGGACTGGACTCTGACAGGAAACGACCAGGACTGGTCCCAAGGGTGTGTGTGTGTTTTTATGTTTGCGTGTGTGTGTGTGTGTGTGCACATGCATGTCTTTGTGTGTGTCTGTCAGACGTTTCATGGTTCTAGAAAACCTTGTCTGTGAATACAGTGAAAATGACATGCTTCTTTTTCTAGAATCGACAAATAGCCTTAGCAGACAAATCAGTTTGACACAACTCAGGGACTTTGACGTTCCACCCCCCTCCCCCGAGGCCTCATAGAAATACAACTTTTCAGCTTTGCCAAGGAAACTGGCCGTACACAAACATTACACTCAACCTTGAGCTGATGCACCAAAAGGTACCCACATACAGATTACAGTTGCTGTCACAACAACAAGCGCGTGTTTGCACGTACAGACATGCTTTTGCACGTGGAGACAGTGCATGTGTGTGTGTGCGTGAATGCATGTAGGTGGAAAGTGTGTGTGTCTCTCGTCCAGTGCAGAGTTTTCAATGAAACAGAGCATCAGGTCTAGCTGGCGGTCTGCCCTCAACATGTGGCTTTTGTTAAGAGTCTGCGGCTCAAGACACACACACACACACACACATACAGACATACACACATACACAACACACACACACATACAGACACACACACATACACACATACACAGAAATGTGAAAGCTGGTGGAAAATATGGAGAGCTACTATTTCTGCTAAATGAGACTTGGCAGAGTGATGCTGGGTGATTTTCAGACCAGAGAATATTGAGCCATAGGTGTGAGTGTCTGGTACACACAAGGTGATTGGTTAAGAGAGATGTGTTGACAGGTGGCTCCGCCCCCTGCCCCCCCTGCCCCCGGGTTTGGATTAATGATGGAAACAGAACTCATCAACATAGACCACCGGTATAGTGAGAAAGTATAAGGACACAAACACACACACATACATACATACATACATACATACATACATACATACAGACACACACACACACACACACACACATACATACATACATACATACATACATACATACATACATACACACACATACAGACACACACACACACATACATACATACAGACACACACACATATACAAGATAGGTGAGATAGGTGTAAGTGAGACACATTTCATTACATTTAAAATGACAACAGAGACAGTCTTCTTTCCTCTCTCCTCTCTCCTCTCTCTCTCTCCTCTCTCCTCTCTCCTCTCTCCTCTCCTCTCTGTGGGATGTGTGCTCCTGTGACCTAGGTGCGACTTTCTGGGTCAAAATGATAGGGAGGTTGTGTTAGTGAACAGTCCTCCATACTGTCTCTCAGACAGCAGTCAGTCTCTCCCCCGCTGGTGACATCACCACCCTCAGGGGAGGGAGGTCATCTCCACAGCAACCGCATCAACACAGAGGACCTGATACAGGGTGTGACATCATGCCTTCCTGCCACAGGTATGACAAGCTGACCACAGAAATGACTGTATGGATCTCGTAAAACTATGACCGTCGACGTCTGCTACTAGACACACACACACACACTCTCAAACACACACACTCTCAAACACACACACACACACACTCTCAAACATACACACACTCTCAAACACACACACACTCTCAAACACACACACACACTCTCAAACACACACACATACACTCTCAAACACACATTCATGCACACTCTCCACACATACATGCGCATGCAGACGTACATCTCTCCCCCTCGCTCACACACACACACACACACACTTCATCTTTCCATGATGAAGTCTCACACCATTCGACTCACAGTTGGATTCTCTGTGTGGAGGTTCAGTGTCATCTGACGCACAAGAGATACTTTGTTCTTGAGCAGATTCTTTCCAAGCCCATCAGCAGACGCTGCCTCCAACTTAACCCAGTCCTCATTAGCAGAAACTCTTTGAAAACAGAACCAGACTGGAGACTGGTTGTCTTTCATGTATACAGTATGAGAAAGAATTGGCACGTTCCACTACGATGTTTGTCGAGAGTCTTAGGGTGCCTGGCACACGGCTAAAGGCTTCTAGTCAACAAAGAAGAACCATCAGTCAAAACATTAGTCTTCAGATATTTCATTTTGTTTTATAATTGAAGACGGTTCTCACATGTTCTGTGTTGTTACTCTGCTGGGTCTCCCTGCTGGGAAACATTGACATCATGGGGACAAGGTCTGGGTTCTGGAAGGATCCTGGGTCTGACTGGGCTAGAGGGTCTGGGCCTCCCGCTGCCTCTGTATTACACCCTATAAAAACCCTGCAGACTTTACAGCAGGGTTTGTGACTGGACTGTGTCTCAACCTGCATTAGCCTCCGTGCCCTCCCCCCTTCTCCCTCTCCTTTGTCTCTCTCTCTCTCTCTCTCTCTCTCTCTCCTCTCTCTCTCTCTCTCTCTCTCTCTCTCTCTCTCTCTCTCTCCCTCTCTCTCTCTCTCTCTCTCTCTCTGTCTCTCTCTCTCTCTCTCTCTCTCTCTCTCTCTCTCTCTCTCTCTCTCCCTCCCTCTCTCTCTCTCTCTCTCTCTCTCTCTCTCTCTCTCTGTTTGTCTCTGCTTCACCTCAGACATAGAGTTCCGAGAGGGAACCTGAAATCTGCTTGTGGGGTTCCCAAGGATGGAAAGAGGGAGGAGGAGGGAGCAGGAGTCGGTAGAAAATGTGTGATAGGGGAGAGTCGTTTCACGAGCTCGGACATACCGAGAGTGTTCCGCTGTGTTCTACTCGTGTCCTGCCAAGCCGAGTCTGAATGGGTTTTCAATATGGAGAGGTCAGAGAGAGGAGGTTCACACACACACACACACACGTAAGCACACACACAAACACACGCAGGGCCAAGCCTCAACGACAGGCTGTGTTACATTCTGCTGTCCACTTTTCTCACTCTTTTTCCTTCTTTTCCTACGAGTGTCTCTCCATATGTTTCAGTCTTACATTCTATTTTCGGGCGAGTGAGTGAGTGAGTGGGTGAGTGGGTGAGCGGGTGAGCGGGTGGGCAAGAAGGTAGGTGAGTGAGTGAGTACATTCATACAGCTACAGTTGAGTCGAGTCCATCATGATAGACTTACTGTAAAGATCACTGGGATTGATTGTAAGAAGACAAACAGTTTAGTCTGCAATCAGAATAGCCAGAGTAGGCATGGCACAGTTTGATCTTCCCCCTAACCATGTTTATATCATTCATCCTATTGTTATACCACTGTTACATAAACGTTCCTGCAGTATGTCTGCCTATGTGTGTGTTTGTGTGTTCTGTGCAGAAGTGTGTGTGTCTCAAATGCTATCCACGCCAAACTCTCCTCTCCTGTGCTCAAACTTCATCCTCTCCAAACTCATCATTATTATGGTCAACTCAAATCAACCATCAATTCCCCCTCTTTCCGAAACAGGAAGCTCTCAGAAGCGTCTCCCTGTATTCTTCTATTAATAATGGATGTTTCTGTGTGGCCATGGGCTCCGGTAAACGACGGTCAGACGTGAGAGATGTGTTTCCATTGCTGCTATTGGACCCTAACCATACATGTGTCTCTGTCTGGGAGAGAGAGAGAGAGAGAGAGAGAGAGAGAGAGAGAGAGAGAGAGAGAGAGAGAGAGAGAGAGAGAGAGAGAGGAGAGAGATGGGGAAGAGAGAAACAGAGGGGGGTAAGGAGGGAGGGAGCAACAGAGAGAGGGAGAGAGAAACAAAGGGAGATATATATATATATATATAGAGAGAGAGAGAAACTGAGAGAGAGAGAGAAAACCAGAGAGGCAGAGAGAGAGAAACAAAGAGGCAGAGAGAGAAAGAGAGAGAGAAACAGAGAGGCAGAGAGAGAGAGAGAGAGAGAGAGAGACAGACAGAGAGGCAGAGAGAGAAAAACAGAGAGGCAGAGAAAGAGAGAGAGAGAGACAGAGAGGCAGAGAGAGAAAAACAGAGAGGCAGAGAAAGAGAGAGAGAGAGAGACAGAGAGGCAGAGAGAGAGAAACAGAGAGGCAGAGCGCAGGAGGAGGTAAGAACCCTCCGCCCGTCTTACACAGCTATGCTGTTGATATCTTGGTCCTGAAGTGAGGTTGGTGTGACAGACACAGCAGTCGTGGGCCCTGTGTCGACGTTGTGTCCCAGTCAGAGCCTTCTCGCACTGCCTAGAGTGTAGGGCCAGGGGGGTCAGGTGTGTGTGTGTGTGTGTCCGGACCAGCCTGTCACAGCAGAGTATACCATGCTAAATTCCTCAATGTAATGTGGCTATCTTCACTGACCTACATCCCGGTAGGATGAAAGGAGGATGAGAGAAGAGGGGATGAGGGAGGACAGAGCGGGAGAGGGGAGAGAGAGAGAGGAGAGAAAGAAAGAAAGAAAGAAAGGGAGAGGAGAATGCAGGAAAGCAGACACCGACACACTAACACACAATGTGTCTTTTATTCCTTCTGCAGAAAAGTGCTGAGCAGGCTTAGCGATAGAGAGAGAGAGAGAGAGAGAGAGAGAGAGGGGGAAGGAAAGAAAGAAAGAAAGAAAGAAAGGGAAAAAAGAACAAACAGAGAGAGCTACTGCCAGTGCTGTGTGTTAGAGCTAAATGAAAGGCATTCTGAGGGTTTTATGTGATTGAACGCACATGCTTGTTAAAGCAGCGTTGTTGTGAACGCAAGCGCGGCGGCCGGGATGCGGCGCCCTCGTTAGCACACACGTGACCCCGGGAGGAAACCCACCTGACATGGCATCCTCAGGGTTAATGACACGGCTAACACACGCTTGGTACGTGTCTTGGAACACGACTAGAACATGGCTAAAGCATATCAGGCAAATGCATGGTCAGCAGGTCATTATAGGGTGAACTTGCATGGGATGTACAGTACACTATTAATACTGTAAGGGGCTGAGGTTACTGCACGGCTGTACGGCCTGCAGGCGTCAGGAGGAGGGGTGGTCAGAGCAGTCTCCCCCTAGTGGTGCCTGCAGGTAGGGTGCACCAGGTGAGGTGAGAGAGACAGGTAGGTAGGTCAGGTGATGTCTTCGAAGACAGGAAGCAGGCAAGGCCAGGTGCCTGGGGTTGGGAAGGACAGTCGGTAGTTAAGGGATGAGTAAGCAACTACTGTAGGCGATGATGAGGCTAAATCGTGTTCAGACAGGAAATGAGGAAATGCTGTTTTTTTCCATTTGGAAGTGGTGAAAGAAGGTCTGTCAGACGTGGTTGTGTGGTGTGCGAGGACAGCCCTCGGGGCTGGCCAGCACCGTGTTCAGGGACTCGGAAACTGCATGTAAGAAAACGAGACAAAGGGAAGCTTTCCTTTCTTCCCCCCAGATTGTTTTTTTCCACCTCTCTCTCTCTCTCTCTCTCTCTCTCTCTCTCTCTTTCTCTCTCTCTCTGTATCTCCCTATGCCCCTCCTGATTCCCCCCCTCTCTCTGCAAACCCCCCCCCCCATCCCTCTCCCCCTCCTCTGTCAGAATGTGGTCTGTGGAGGCACGTCCTCCCACCTTTGATTCTGTTTTTCCGTTCTTTGTCGGGGGGGGGGGGGGGGGTGCTTGAGGGGAGTGTTGCTGCCTCAGCAGAAAACCCCAGAAGTTCCCCTCGTCCCCCGGAGTGGATCCAGCCCGTCGGCTGCCCAGGGGAGTGTGTGTGTGTGTGTGTGCACATATGCGTGCACGAGAGCCTGTGTTGGTCTGTGCATCTGTGTGTGTGTGAATATGTTTCTGCGTGCCTGTGTGAGTCAGTGTGTGTGTGCGTGTGTGTGTGTTGGACCTTGAGTGTTTGTGTGTGTATTCTCTGACTCCAACAGGAAAACATTTATATCCTAACTGTGTAGCGGCTCTGGCTTCCACTCTGAGTGTGTCTCAGTCAGTTGGGTCTGAGTGGAAATTCTAACCTCAGGACAACAACAGATTAGATGGATTCCTTGTGTATGGTATTGGCTATTAAAGAGTTGTTCATTTTAACATGCATATTTAACTGTGTAAAAAATCTTTCTGTCAGCTCCCAGCAGGCTGAGCGAGGCCTGTGTGTTAGCTCAGGTTTTCCATGACTGTCGTACCATTAATGTGTGAGCATGTGTGTGTATGTGTGTGTGTGTGTGTGTGTGTGTGTGTGTGTGTGTGTGTATGTGTGTATGCGTGTGTGTGCGTCATATTCCGGATGTTCTATGTCTTACACTTCACTCATGACTTTTACGAGTCATATTAAATGTGGCTCATTCCCTCTTCCTGTCTTCCTCTCTGTTTCTTTGTCTCTCTCTTTCTCCCCCCCCCCCCCTCTCTCTCTCTCTCTCTCTCTCTCCTGGCCTCCCCATGTCTCTCTCCCCCCACTGATCAGTGTGTGCTTTCCTCCTCAGGGACAGAGAGGGCATGCTGGTCCCCGGGTCATCCAGGAGAACCTGTAAGTAGCCCTTGGAAGGCCCTTTCAGCAGCTTCCTAATTGCATCTTTTAATCTTCTCTGCCCTCCTGAACCCCCAACCTCTGACCTCTACAGATACTTCTCTGGTCCTATCTAATCAGATACAGCCCCCATAATCCTCTGTCTCTCTACGTCAGGCCTGGTCCTCACACCCACGTGTACACACACAAATATGTACACTTGTACACACACACATACGTACACACATACACAGACACACAGTCACACAAAACACACAGAGACCACAAAGGCTGGCAGTGATTGCCATGCACATTGTGGGATGTCGATTTTGCTGCGGTTGCCGTGGCAATGCATGGTACTTATCATTCTCCAATGTGACAGTCCAACTGTCAGATGTCCAAGTCTGGTCCATGTCTTTGGAAAGCTTCCCTCTAGGCTGTCCTGGAGCCTCATGTCGTCTTGGTACTGGACTGTTTTGTCTCAGTGCCACCTGTGGGCAGTGCCAAACAGGCCTGCAGGAAGCCAGACATGGAGCTGGGGTGACGACAGAGGCCCATGTACTGCACTGAGACACCAGCTCCAGAGACAGGCCAAAAGTGGGCCGGAACCAACCAGTCTGGTGTCACTGCAGCACTGGGCCTCTCTCTTTGTCTTTCTCCTCTCTTTTTACAGTATTTGGTCCTTAACCCCACTCCCCCCCCCCCAACCCTGCACCCCTCTCTCTCTCCCAGTAGCTTATAATGTAGTGCAGTATCTTGGTCTATTTTGGGTCTGGATTGTCCATCCCTCTGTCCAGGACTATTTTCAGCCAAGAGCATTGAATTCCTGAGAGAGAGAGAGAGAGAGAGAGAGAGAGAGAGAGAGAGAGAGATAAATGTCTGAGCCAAAGTCAGGACACAGAGTGGAACAACTATGAGTGTTCTTGGTAGTGTGATGTCATCCTGGGAGGAGAGGAGAGGAGAGGGAATGAGAGCAAAAGAAAGGAAAGGAGATGAGAGAAGAGAGGAGAAGAGAGAGGAAAAGAGGAGAGGAGCAGAGAGAAGACAGACGCCCCCTGTTTTCTCATGGAGATGAGTTGACCTTCCCAGCAGTTCCACTGGTTGAGTCACACTGCAGCTTGGCAGCGACTGACGGCAACATTCTGAAGAATGTCATGATGGCTCTCGTGAGGTCACACCCTTGACCCACATGATGAGACCCCCCGCCCCCCGACCCCCCTACATAAACACACACATGGTCCTAAAGAGAAACCCCTTCACCCCTTCACCCCTTTTCCCCACTCACCTCTCTTTCTCCATAATTACCGGGCTGCTTCACGAAGATGGAGAGAGAGAGAGAGAGAGAGATAGGGAGGGAGGGAAAGAGAGAGTGTGAGAGAGAGGGAACCGGTCTGTGAGGGAGGGGGCCAGGCCTCTGTATGGTGAATAGCAGGCAGTGTAGCAGCACTCTGCAGGGCTGGAGTGTGTCAAAGGAAGTTATACATGAACAAGCTTTCACTGGAGTCCTCTTGCCCCCTCCCCACCCCGTCCTCTCCAGACAGCCCCTCCAGGATTGCCCCCCTGCACACGTACACATGCACACACATCTTTACACACACGCACAGTCATGCACACACGCATACTATGTGCACACACTCACTTCCACTCCCCACAGGTCCCACTCTGTGTTACCCTCCTCACACACTCTGTGTTACCCTCACACACACTCTGTGTTACCCTCCTCACACACTCTGTGTTACCCTCACACACACTCTATGTTACCCTCACACACACTCTGTGTTACCCTCCTCACACACTATCTGTTACCGTCAAACGCACTCTCTGTAACCCTCACACACACTCTCTGTTACCCTGCACAAAGCTGTGTCTGTCTCTCTGTGTCAGTGTCATTCTGATCTCCCTCTCTCTCTCTCTTTGCGCAGGGAGAACGAGGTCCAGACGGAAGCCCAGGTGCCAAAGGTTATCCTGGCAGGCAGGTGCAGTAAATCCTCTGATGCTGTGCTGTGACTGGTACAGTAGGCAGGGTCAGTGGCCAAAGGTCAGGGGTTACACTGACTTGTACTGTAGGCAGCGAGTGAGGAGAGAGTGACTGGTACAATAGGAAGTCAGGGGTCACAGCTTAGTGTTAGAGAGATACTGGTACTGGAGATCAGTGGTCTGTCTGGCACAGTTGTCAAGTAGTCAAGGGCTTATCAACACACACACACATGTTATCTACTACTACACACACACACGCACACACACACATCCTTCTGCTTCTGTCAGTGTTGTTCTGTAGACCAGTGATGCTGGTTAACCGTTCAACTACTGTTTCTGTCTGGTTTACAGGGGTTACCAGGACCTATAGGAGCCATGGGACCCAAAGGAGCTCGGGTGAGTCACCCATCGCCCCCCGTCCCCCTTTCCACCCGTCCCCCCGTCCCGTCACCTGACAAACCCCACCCACTCCTCCACTTCACCCCTATAGTCCTATTCATCTTGAATAATCGATTCCTTCCTTTTCGTCTTCAGCGCTCCATTCCTCCAGTTCCTCTTCCTCTCCTCCTCCTGCCCCTCTTCTCCTTTTCCATCCCTTCATTTCTCATGCACTCACTCACCTCCTAAACTCTGCCTAAACTCTTCCTATACTTCCCATTGGGCTCTGCTTCTCTCCTAGTAGTGTCTCATGTGTGTGTGTGTGTGTGTGTGCGTGCGTGCGTGCGTGCGTGTGTGTGTGTGTGTGCATGTGCATGCTCTGTCTCTCTCAAGTCTCTCTCCTGAGTGTACAGCAAAACACACCACCTGCCAACTGGTAGAGAATTAAAGATACATACGTGAATGCACACATGTGCACATGAAAACAGGCCCTCACACACAGACACACGCACACACACTGCTGTGGACTGTGGAGGTCAGACCCCTGAAGCTTGTCTGTAAGTCCTGCTGAAGCTCTTATGCTCGAGCACATAAGTCTCATTATATACAGTAGTTAGTGAATGAATGTGACCGTTGATAAGGCTCAGCGTGCAAACGCACTTAATGTACACAAATACACGTGTACACGCGTGCACGCACACGTGTTCACGCACACTCGCTAAGTTCCACGGATATTTATGTTGTGCTGCAATAAAGCTCCTTTATCAACTCCTCCGGCTGATCCTAATCACCCCCACCCCTCCATGACCCCTCCCACCCCACACCCCCCGCTTTACACCCCCCCAACCTCCCGCTCTCCATCCCCCTGCTCCCCCCCCCCCCTCTACTCTCCACCCCCTGCACCAGCCCCCTTTGCCTGGAATTTCCTGTTTAACCTCCAAATGAGGCCCTGC
>CM042876.1:13789548-13914548 GCA_023658055.1 Thaleichthys pacificus
CAAAACTCCCATCCCACTGAAGCCTCCGTCTCCATGATGTTGAGAAGTGACAGCTGTTGTCTAGTGAAGTCGTTCTTTACAGGGTGCAATGTGAGTCCAAATGTGTGAGACGTGTAAACATGCTTGCTATAGGACTGGTCACACAAGAGCACAGCACAAGTTTTCTCTTTGTTTGGCAGAGATTAGGGAGTGCGTGTGCACGCGTCTCTGTGCGTGTCTTGAAGCCTCCAGTTCTTCCCTCGTCGGACACACCAGAGAGACCCAGCGACTCCAGTCCTGGCTTCAGGGCTGTTCCTGGACTCAAGCTGGTGCTGTCAGCACAGCTCTGTCCTCTCCAGCACCCAGGGGCAGCAGGCAGCCGCTGACAGACGCTTGGTTGGAGTTTAAAGAGAGAGAACAAACATCAGTTTGTCAGTGGGAACATCAGAGGAGAAAGCCCACCCTGGTTGTTTTTTTTCTACTGTCCCAATATGAAGGGGATTGAGTAGTACACAGGTTGATTGGTTGTTGCTGTAACTGAAGGCGCAGGGGAGAGAGTGACTTGGTTTGTGTGTGTGTGTGTGTGTGTGTGTGTGTGTGTGTGTGTGTGTGTGTGTGTGTGTGTGTGTGTGTGTGTGTGTGTGGCAGTAGTGGTTTTAAAGAGGGAGGCTTTAAAGCTCTTATAACAACTGACCCGCACAACTAGAACTGGAACTGTTCTAGGCTATTGGCCGAGGTCCAGTGAGAGAGGACACACACACAGACACACACACCACACACAGTCACCATAGTTACTGGCCGAGGTCCAGCAGAGACATGATCATTGTGTCATTGAGCTGCAGGATGGAAAACACCGGAAAACTTCAGCAGCATATTACAAAGAGATCTCACTGGACCTCGACCAAGAGCCCCCCCCCCGCCCCCCCCCCCCACACACACACACACTCTCTCTCTCTCTACTATCTACATGTTGCTTTCGCCTCCACCCTTCCTTCCCTCCCTCCACGTATCTCTCCGATCCCTCTCTCACTTCCCGGATCATCACTTCGAAACACAGCTTTCTCCCTCCTGTCCGTCCTTCTTTCCCCCCCGCATGTCCGCGTTCCCTTTTATTGCCCCAGTAAGTCCTCCTCCTCCGTCCCTCGAGTGGCCTTGATTGGAACTCACACCGTGGAAACAGTGGATGTCAGTCTGAAGAGATTAGCTTTGAAGCTCACGCTGTGTGATAGTCTGTCGCCAACTAGGAGATACCGTAGTCCGAACTGTCATCCGAGAGCTTCTGTTTACGTCTGTATCTGTGTGTGTGCGGGTGTGTATTAGCGCGCACCACAGTCTTCATACATGGTTGTCTGGAGAGAACCAGTGAACAATCCTTCTGCGTAATCCACTCAGATGGCACAGATACCCTGACCCACGGCCGGGCTACCTGGCATCATTCAAACGCAGTCGGCCTGGGCCTCAACGGGCCCGTCTTCCAAACAGAACAGCCTTTGCTGTGAGGAGTGTTGTTGGCTCGCAGAGCCTCAGACTTTTCCATCGTGTGTTCCAGTCTTCATATGGCAGCAATAATAGTTCTATGATTTATCACTGGGCAGCCAATGACAGCAGTCTTGATTTCTTACTGCTCGTGTTCCTCTGTTGTGCGGCGGCGTGGAAAGCGATCTGCGGTGTCGGGCAAATCTCCACAGCCCCCCCCCCCCCATCAGAGAAATCTCTCTCCTCCTCGCTCATTCTAGTGTCTAAACTTCCAGATCATTTCTTGGCGCTCGATAACGGAGGCTTGTTTGAAATCCGTTTTTCGATGTTGTGGTGGTGGGGTGCTGGTCATGGTTCTTAGACCGTGCTCTGTCTTTGACATCGTTAAACATCAGCAGGCTACTGTAGCTAGACTGCTGTTGGCCAGTCCTGGCCTCTCTCATGCCGTTTTGCCTGGACTAAGAGGTCCTTAATGCACAACCTAATTCCAGTATCTTAATTGAAGTATTAAGCCAAGACTAGACGACTGTAAGTCTGTGTGTCGGGATCTCAAAGCCCCTTGGGCACATCAACTATAATAATGAAAACCTCCCACAGTTGAACGCGTATGCAAATTGACTGGTTTAGCTGGTTTAGCATCATCAGCAACTGAAATACATTGGTTTTGGTACAGGAACACTGGATCAGATTGCCTGTAAATACAGCCACAGTTCTAGGTTTATTCCCATCGCTTCCTAATTAGGATGCTTACATAACATAGCAGGAGGAATGCGGCAGCCAGTTACACTAAGTGTTCCTGAATGGTTTAGTTTATCCGCTGTAGTTAGCCGTAGCTCCTGTGCCAGTAGCTGTGTAGTATGTGTGTGTGGATGTGTGTGTGTGTATGTGTGTGTGTATGTGTGTGTGGATGTGTGTGTGTGGATGTGTGTGTGGATGTGTGTGTGTATGTGTGTGTGTGTGTATGTGTGTGTGTGGATGTGTGTGTGTGTATGTGTGTGTGGATGTGTGTGTGTGGATGTGTGTGTGGATGTGTGTGTATGTGTGTGTGTGTGTATGTGTGTGTGGATGTGTGTGTGTGGATGTGTGTGTGGATGTGTGTGTGTATGTGTGTGTATGTGTGTGTGTGGACATGTGTGTGGATGTGTGTGCGGAAGTGTGTGTAGGCTGTGGCTTTTGCACCCCCGTAACTCAGATTATATGTTCATTCAGGGCTAGATAAATGCAGCGAAAATTGCTGGCTGCTGGGTTATGCAGTATTTTGAAAATCCTCAAAAGTTGAGTCTTTTACGCGACACACCCGTTAGGCATCAATAACCATAATGGAGTGACTAGGCACCTCGTTTGAACATATTTGCCTCATTAAATAGCTTCCAAATGGGAATAAAATGACTGTAGGCTATAATTGCCCACTCTAATCTGCGTACATATTTTAGTAATACAGTATTCATGCATTGTAGGTTAGTGTACCAGTTCAGTGGTTCTGTAGTATGACCTTGTTAAGCACTTCTTAATTTGAAATGCACCATTCAGTTTTTATCTCCCTTACAGTCCATTTTTATCTTAATTTTCATAATTTGACCCATTTATCCTTTACCAACTACTGAGCAGGTGGAACCATATAGAGTTCGAGCAATGTCGCTATGACCGTAATGATTCATTATTACGTTGTCTGAATACATGCTTACCTTACTTACAACATGTGTGTTTGTGTGTGCAGAAGGATGCATGTGTGTGTGCATGTATGTATGGATGCGTGCATATGTGTGTGTGTGTGTGTGGATGCATGTGTGTTTGTGTGTGTGTGTTGGGGTGCAGTAGGACTTTAAAGCTGCTCTTCTCTCCAGGGGTTTCCGGGGGATTTTGGGGAGAGAGGACCACCCGGGCCGGACGGAGACCCTGTGAGTAAATCTACACACACACTCCCTCTATCTCTACACACACACTCCCTCTATCTCTACACACACACTCCTCTATCTCTACACACACACTCCTCTATCTCTACACACACACACACTCCTCTATCTCTACACACACACTCCTCTATCTCTACACACACACTCCCTCTATCTCTACACACACACACTCCTCTATCTCTACACACACACTCCTCTATCTCTACACACACACTCCCTCTATCTCTACACACACACACTCCTCTATCTCTACACACACACACTCCTCTATCTCTACACACACACACACTCCCTCTATCTCCACACACACACACTCCCTCTATCTCTACACACACACTCCTCTATCTCTACACACACACACTCCTCTATCTCTACACACACACTCCTCTATCTCTACACACACACACTCCCTCTATCTCCACACACACACACTCCCTCTATCTCTACACACACACTCCCTCTATCTCTACACACACACTCCTCTATCTCTACACACACACTCCTCTATCTCTACACACACACTCCCTCTATCTCTACACACACACTCACTCTATCTCCACACACACACACTCCCTCTATCTCCACACACACACACTCCCTCTATCTCCACACACACACACTCCCTCTATCTCTACACACACACTCCTCTATCTCTACACACACACTCCCTCTATCTCTAAACACACACACTTCTCTATCTCTACACACACACTCCTCTATCTCTACACACACACTCCTCTATCTCTACACACACACTCCCTCTATCTCTACACACACACTCCCTCTATCTCTACACACACACTCCCTATATCTCTACACACACACTCCCTCTATCTCTTCATCCCTCTAATCCTGCCATCTCTACATTCGCACCTTCTCTCTCTACACACACATTCCCTCCATCCCCCTGCATTCACTTTTCCATTTGTCTCATTCACCCAAATGGAGTGAAAATTTTAAGAGCACTTAGGATGGACCGCAACTTCACCAGTCCAACACACACACACACACACTCCTGGCGTTTCATTGCTGGGGATTTGGACGGTGACAGTCACGGGATGATGAGAAAACCATGAGAACCTGCAGAGAAGATCCTGCTGTTACTGGCCCTGTTCTCTTGTCTGACTTTGAGTTTTTAGTGTTCCAGAACAGTCTTACAACTAAGTTTTACCTGAATGTATTCCTCGGTTATTGATCATTTTAATTGCCCTGCTGTTTCAAAACCCCAAAAGTAAAGAGTGAAGCTTAGTTCTTTGCCTTGGCATCTGAGTTTTTCCACCACTTGAGTTGATGTGGAAATGCCATGTTATGCTCTCTCTCTCTCTCTCTCTCTCTCTCTCTCTCTCTCTCTCTCTCTCTCTCTCTCTCTCTCTCTCTCTCTCTCTCTCTCTCTCTCTCTCTCTCTCTCTCTCTCTCTCTCTCTCTCTCTCTCTCTCTCTCTCACACACACACACATACACACTCCAAACGTGTTCACTAGCATTCAAAAGGAAATGTTGTTGAAGGGAAGATCCTAAAATGGGCACCAAATCCAAAACATAAACAGACCAGGGAAACATCTCATCCCTCATGGTCCAGTGGTCTGGTGGTTGAGGGACTATCCTTCATTCTGTCTTTTCCACCCTCTTTCTGCACTACTTTCTATCTTCACACACACAAACGTATGTACTAAACACACATACAGAAACACACACACACAAACACACACACACACTACCCCCCTCTCGCAGGCTTTAATGAACACTGAGCCTCTCTTCTGTGTTTGTGTAAAAAGAGCCAACATCCTCAGAAAGCTGTCCCCACTCTCTGACTCGCTCTCTCTTTCTCTCTCACAGGGCAAGCTGGGAGCCCCTGGGCCTGCTGGAGTTCTTGGGCTTATTGTAAGTATACAATGTGTCTCTTTTTGCTTCACGTACTGTATATCGGTGTGTATGTGTGTTTTTGTTTGTACTTCTGTGTGTCGGAGGCCTTACTACACTCTACCTCTATTAGACCCAGTGACAGGAAGTCTCTCCCTCTCTCTTGCACCAGAGATCCATAAATGGCCCACACAGAGGCCCAGACGCACTGTATCTGTCAGTCATGCTGTCTGAGCTCTGGACTGAACCTTCTCTCTAATTTAGCTTCATTAAAGAGCTGACGGCCCCTCCTCTGTAGGTTTGTCCTGCCCACCATTCCTGCACACACACACACACACACACACACAAGGGCGTGCACAGCAGAGTGGTGTGTTATGATATGGTCCCTCTCCAGTACTCTCTATTCTGAGCCAGATCTAGGCCTGTCATTGGACGCCTGGAGGTCGGAGTTGATTGCAGCTCTGGGCCCTGTCCACAGCCTCCATCTGACTCAAACACACACGTGCACAAACACACACGTGCACAAACACACACGTGCACAAACACACATGTGCACAAACACACACGCGCACAAACACACACACACACAAACTCACCCACAGCCTCCTGATGCTAATGGGCCTGGACAAGAGACAGGAAGTAGGCATGTTACAATGAGGAAGTACTCAAGGATGTCTCTCACTCGACCAGAAACCTTGAATACTCTGAACTTGGGGTAACCCTCTAGCAATGTGGAGCACGGTAAATGCCACCATGTTGGTGGTAGCGTAGAGGAGAAACAGAACTCGGTGCGTTGTTAACTTGTTTGAGAGACAGAGGGGCAGAGAGAAAGGCAGAGGATAAGAGGGATAGAGAGACCGAGAGACAGGAATAACTACGGAAGTTAATAGAAATATGGTCTTCATTCAAATCTGAATATGCCTCTAACCTCTTGGCTCGGAGTCTTGGATCTCATGGCCGCTTGGTTTTGTCATGCATTATTCTGTGCAGCATCCAGCCCCTGGAGTGTGTGTGTGTGTGTGTGTGTGTGTGTGTGTGTGTGTGTGTGTGTGTGTGTGTGTGTGTGTGTGTGTGTGTGTAGAAGCGCCTGTTATGTCTGTATAACTATGTATGTTTTCTCTCCTGGTGGCAGGGGGACATGGGACCTGTAGGCGGAATAGGACCTCCAGGACCTAATGGACTGAAGGTGAGTACTCTACACACACACCCACCCTCTCCTTCACCAGTCTTCCTGAGAGGCTCTCATACAGTATGCACTTTCTAGTGTAGTAGTGCGATCCTGCGGGGACCCCACCGTAGAATAAGATGCTGTTGTCCTGGGGACGCTTTTTCAAGAGCACCAGTCACGTGACAGGAAACTGAACAGCAAAATGAACCAGGGCCTTATTTCGAAAGTAGGTTTGTGTGTGTGTGTGTGTGTGTGTGCATGCACGTTTGTGCTTGTGTGTGTGTACATGTGTGTCGTTTTGAAAGAGCAGCAGCAAGTGAGTATGTGTGTAGATGAACTAGGGCCTTATGTCCAGAGCAGGTGTGTATGTGTGTGTCTGCGTGTGTGTGTGTGTGTATAGTCCTAGGGGAAGCCCAACTAAATGGTTGTCTGGCCCATCAGTTCTGCTGTGGCAAATTGTATAGGGGTTTGGACTAGTGTATGAATGGTGCAGTTGTAGAATCACTTACAGTAAAGTACCCAAACATGTGTAGTGTAGCAGTTATTCTATAAGTAATTATTTTAGTAATAATTTAAAACAGCCTTTTGCATTTAAATATGGACATAACCTCAATAGTGGGTATCATGTCCTGTGCTAACCATCATGTTACTTCCTGTCATAACCGGTTAATTCCTGTTCTAACCTGCGTGTGCATGTTTTTCAGGGGGTGTTTGGGAACCCAGGAGCGCCAGGACTGAAAGGTGATAAGGTGATCTGAATATTCCCCTTATTGGCCTGTGTCTGAGCTGCATGTTACCATGTGCACTCCCTGCATGCTAGCATCAACAGTTCCCGTTGGTCAAACCAGTGCTCTCGCTGTCCAAAAGAAGTGTTGCTTTATGCCTCTTTCGAAAAGCTTATGGTCAAAAGATTTGTATCTTGTTGACTTGAAAATCTAGACTGGAATGTTGTGTAATACAGATAGATAGATAGATAGATAGATAGATAGATAGATGGAGTAACAGATGGATGGAGTAATAGATGGATGGATGAATGGATAAGCAGCCATCCATTCTTTCAGTGACACAGATCATTGTTGCATAAAATCCGCTGTGTCATGCTGCAGTGATTATCTGTGCTGTCATGGGACTTTAAGGGAGTTGAGTGTGTGAATGCTCTCCTGTCACAAAACTCTATGGAGGATTTGCTGTAAAAAAATGCTGATAATCAGCAAAAAGAAGAGATATTCCACTTATTGATTTCTCTCTCTTTCTTCTCTCACTCTCTCTCTCTCTCTCTCTCTCTGTATTAACAGGGTGAAGTTGGGCTTCCTGGCGAGCAGGGCGAACTCGGGTTTCAGGGAGACAAGGTAAACCCTTCTCACACACACACACACACACACACAGTATGAATACAGGATGGTCCCACAGGAGAACTGTTCAGCCAGATGTGATCTGAAGCCCCTGATGTAAAGCTCCCTGCCTCCATCTCTCGGTCACTCACACACACACACACACACACACAGAGAGACACACACAGACACACACGCAGGCACACACACAGACCCTTTATATCACAGAGAACAGAGAGGTCTCAGAAGACACAGGAGATCTTAACCAGAGCATGCATGTCTAATGGCTGGATCAGCTCCTATAAACATCCATGGTTATATATACGTCCTATGGGATTACAGGTTTATATTGGGCCATAGACATCCATGGTTATATAGCTTCAATATCATCCATGTTCATAGCCCCCACATACATCCATGGCTATATAGCTGACACGTGACTGAAATACTTTACTGTGTGTGACGAGCTCTTCACAGTGTGTGTGTGTGTGTGTCGGTAGCTATTCACTGTGTGTGTGTGTGACCACCTTTTTACCATGTGTGTGACCGAAAGTCTTTGCTGTGTGTGTGACAGGGCATCCAGGGAATTCCAGGGTTACCTGGACCCAGCGGGAAGCCCGGCCTACAGGTGAGAAGTCCCGTCCCCGCTACCCCGTGAGTCTCTGTCCTCACCCTCTGTCATCGTGATCATGACCGCTGCTGGTGTCGTCCTCTGCTGTTGAATTTTAGGGAAGGACAGGAGAGAGAGGTCCTGACGGAACGCCTGGGCCACCAGGCGCCGAGGTCAGCGCACGCACACACGCACGCACTCACGCACTCACTGTAAACACACCTATTTATACACATATCAGAACAGTATTCGGGATAATAATAACAATCAAGGAGTTTGATACGAAATGAAACGCACGTTGTTGATATATTTGTCACGCTTTGAAAACCAGGGTTTTCCTGGTGACATGGGCCCCCCTGGAGAGAACGGTTTAGAAGGTCCCAAGGTAAAGAGAACCTTCCTGTTTGACCTCTTTCTTTTTGGGACTTTCATTGTCATTGTGTATCATTTATTTTATTTAACGTTCAGCCATCAATATTGGATGTTTCTGTACATATTGGGAGTTTAACTGGTCACTAACCTGGTGGTCGTTTCTAATGACATGGATGATTAATGAACAGCTTAACAAAGTTGCTGTGTTTTCCCGCAGGGGAAGATGGGATTGAGAGGATTACCAGGACCTAGAGGGGTGCCCGGACTAGAGGTAGAAGTACACCCCCGCCATTCACACTCGCACACACGCCATATGCACACGCACACCCTAAACCTCCCTCCTTCATCTGAAGGCTAGCCCTTAAGGCTAGCCCTCTTCTGTTGTAATGTCAACAGCTGTGAATACGACCAGCAGCTACCGCCAGTGTTCCATATGCGATAAAGCGTCCATACTAATTATGACATCGTACCCATTTCCAGGGAGAAGAGGGCCCACTCGGACCACCAGGGCCGACAGGACTGGAGGTGAGTCCTGATTGGATACAGGCATCCTGGGGGGGTGGAAAATACACTGATAGGACAAAGATGCTGTTTTTGGGGAGGTGAAGTGTGTGGTGATTGGATTAGGATGTTTTGGCAGAAAAGCCTGGGCATGCTGATTGGATAAAGACGTTGTTTGAGGAAGTTAGGAGAGGCGTTAGCAGGAATCAATGTGAGCGTCTGGTTTTCATTCAGACTGAGCTCTTTATCTCAGTCAGGCCTCTGGCTCCTGTTACACACTCACTTCTCGCTCACACACTTCTCACTGAATCATTACCTGCATGTGTGTGTGTGTGTGTGTGTGTGTGTGGTTGCCTGGCTTGTGGTTGTCTTCCCAGACTTTCAGGGTTTGTTCTTACTTCAGACGAAATGTGCGGTTAAGAACAGATTGACTAAGTCCATTAGTATGCCATGAGGCGTGCAGAGTTGCAGAGTATCACAGTGTTTACGTTCAGTTGAAAAGCCTGTTGTTAGCAGAACAGTGGAACACCAGCTTGGTGGTGACGATCCTGCAGCATGTGCTTGTGTAACAGGCAGAACTGAGTGGGGGATGAGTCGTCAGACTCATGGGAACTACAGGCTGAAATGTGAACAAAAAGCCCATCAGAAAAAGAGAGCTTTGTCATCATCTTTTAGAGCTACAGTCTAACGTTGGAGGTGTTGCAACTGAGTCGCCAAATTGACTAGTGAGCGGATACTGCATTACCTGTTCTTGGCCACTAGGTGGTGATGGTCGCTATGTCCAGTCGGACGTTAACTGTTACCGAGGAGTGTAGGGCAATAAACCACGTGCTTTGTTTTTAGCATGACAGCTCTAAGATGCTTCTCTTTCTCCTACAGTCTTTGTATCTTTTTCTCTCTGGTACCTATCTTCAGTTCTTCTTCCTTTTCCCTCTATCCTCTTTCGTTACCTCTCTCTTTCCTTTCCCTTCTTCCCCCATCCTCGACCTCTTCCTCCCTCCCTCCGTCTCCCGGGGGAAGTGATGTTTGGCTGGTGCTCAGAATCTTGAGTGATCCCTGGCTGTGAGCCACACAGCTCTGCTCCTTCTGAGCTTCAGCTAACATCTGTCTGCTATCCTCATTACCCAGTCTCTCTCTGTCTCTCTCTCTCTGTCTCTCTTTCTCTCTGTCTCTCTCTCTCTGTCTCTCTTTCTCTCTGTCTTTCTCTGTCTCTCTGCCTCTTTATCCTCCCTCTCCTCTCACTCTCTCTTTCAGTCCTTCTCTCTCTCGCTCTCCCACTCCCTCTCTCGTTTTCATTCCATCTCTCTCTGTTTCTCTCCTTCTCTTTTTTCCCCAGTGTTCAGTGGCTGACTTGGGCTCACAGATATAAATCTAAATTTGTGAACTGAGAAGCAGGAAAACACAGTGCTGCGGTCAGCTTCTGGATGGCCATATTTAAATAAATACTTCACCAAATCCATAGTAATACTCACATTACTGCAGATGCTTGCTTTTACGTTCTCACTGAATTACGGAGTGAGTTTTTTACAGTTCCTGGAGAGCTGGCCTGGAACTACATGGGAGTTTTCATCTAAGTCATTGAAAGGCATTGTGAGTTTTTGGGCCTTGGACAAAAAAGGCATTTCAAAGCCTGAGTTAGTTCTGTGAAACAACAATTAGCCTCCCGCCAACCCTCCCAGAACTGAGGAACAGGGGAGCAGTCGCTGGCTGAGCTCTCCTGTTTCCTGCCAGACTGTTAGGACCTGGTAGGACGAGCCAGACCTTCTCTGAGCTGGAGCCTGCAGAACACAGCTCTTCTCCTGGAGGAACACTAAGCCTCTACAAATCTGGGTTGATTTCTAATTTCAAAGACTGGGTGTGCCTGATTTAACTTACCAAGTGCAAAGAAACAAATTGATCAGTCTTAGTAGTACCGACCAAGAGACGAATAAAATTGTGCTTTCAAATAAAGGGGGGAACGAATTTATTGAATTACAACGCCGGCCTTGAGAAACCAATGACCTGTGGCCTTCTCTGCAATATCTGGTGTTGTTTTGAGTCCTACAGTACAGAATCAGCTACAGTCAGGTAACCGTTTCCTGTTTCCTGTTTCCTGTGCTCAGGGCAGAGTCGGCAGGAAGGGCTTCCCTGGCATTATTGGGACGGAGGGGGTCAAGGTGAGCAGTCACATTGTTACACACAGAAGGAACCCTGACAGACCCCCTGTCTTGTGTGTAATGCATGTCTGTCTTCCTTCAGGGGGAACTGGGGATCACAGGAAAGGCAGGACCCATGGGTGAAAGGGTAAGGATGTGCTTGCATTGAGGAGCCCTACAGGGCTTTTAGAATGAGATGTTGAGGACAAGGGACCCGGTCCTGAACCAGCACGGTTGCTCTGGAACACTTGTAACTATGGTCCCCGGATCCTCGTTCTCTGGATGTAGCCTCACCCAGCCATCACAAGTCCTCACACTTGTCTATTGGCCAGTTATGGGATCCTGTTTCCACCTAACTGTGTTCATACCTTGTCGCCAACTGCGTGTGTGTTTCTCTTCAGGGTTTGGTGGGCTTCATTGGGCCTGTGGGAGAGACGGGGCTGGCAGGAGAGAAGGTGAGACTCCCAACCTGTCCTGTGACCTTTAACCTGTCCGACCGCTCCTCCAACTCTCAGGCTTCGGTTAACAGTGTTTGTGCGTCTGTCTGAAATGACCAATGGTCATGTCTGTGATTGTACGTTTCCAGGGGGATCGAGGCGAGATGGGCGTGCCAGGACCGCCAGGAGAAAAAGGATCAAACGTAAGAGCTGTCTGGCTGTCGGTTTGTCCGTGTCTGTCTGTCTGACCATCTGTCTGTCTTTTTTTTCAGTCATTTGTCTGTCTGTGTGTATCTGCCTCTGTCTGTCCATCTGTCTGTTTTGGCCTGTCTATCTGTCCATCTGTCTGTCTGCCCGTCAGTCCTTCTCTCTGCTTGGACTTCGGAGACATGCGTTGGTAGAGGTGGGGAGGGGCTACCAGGGCGAGGGGGGGGGGGGGGGGGGGGGGGGGTGTTAACATGCGGGATGGGGGAGCATTATGGCGGCATGAGATTAAGATGTCAGTGTTATTCCCATGGGAATACGTGGCTCAGTATCTGAGACAGAGAACATCTCTGTACAGTAATGCACAGTAAACACACACACACACACCTCTACTATACAGTGTTGGTTCTTAGAGGCTGTGAGAGGTCAGAACCATCAGGTTCATTTCTGGAAAGGCTTGTGTGCTTTTCCATCCCTCTTTCCCAATTCTTACCTCTCGCTGTGATCCCCAGAACAATAGCCTCTAGGTTTATAGCCTTCATATAATGTGATCTATGTGCGTGCCTGGTCGGTCTATTATGGGATGGGATGCAGCGCTGTGGTCTGCTGGTCTGTGACAGTGAATGTCTGCTCTGAGAGGAGAGGATGAATGGGAGGCGGCCGTCATTCATGTCAAACGCACCGCCTGCTTTCCTACTGGCCTTTGGCCAATGGGAATCCTCCGAGGCCTGACTTACTCACACACCAGGAAGTGCTGGCCAAGTCAGCTGCATGCACACACACACAGCATGAGGAAAAGACCTCCTCATGCTATAATGTATAGCAGAATGCTGACCTGGATGGTTCTGCAGTCAGTCTGAGATAGAGAACTCACAGAGTTTATTGCCTGTAGCAACCAAGGTCCTGTTCATGATCTGAACGACCTACTGTGTAGACTTGGGTCAGATACCATCTGAAGTACCTTAGGTGCACTTGATGTAAGTAACATTCTACTGCCAATCCCAAAGGCTCAGTTTGATAAATGCTATCTATAGGTCCAAAACTAACACACCTTAACGCCATAGTAATGCTTGTAGTGTAGTATTCCTGTCAATGAGAAACCCAAACCAGAACATAGAGGAGCAACAGGAGATCATAAAATGTTTTTTGTTCTCTCTCTCTCTCTCTCTCTCTCTCTCTCTCTCTCTCTCTCTCTCTCTCTCTCTCTCTCTCTCTCTCTCTCTCTCTCTCTCTCTCTCTCTCTCTCTCTCTCTCTCTGTCTCTCTCCCTCTCTCTCCCTCTCTCTCTCTCTCTCTCCCTTCCTCTCTCTCTCTCTCTCTCTCCCTTCCTCTCTCTCTCCCTTCCTCTCTCTCTCTCTCTCTCTCTCCCTTCCTCTCTCTCTCTCTCTCTCTTTCTCTCTCTCTCTCTCTCTCTCTCTCTCTCTCTCTCTCTCTCTCTCTCTCTGTCTCTCTCTCTCTCTCTCTCTCTCTCTCTCTCTTTCTCTCTCTCTCTGTCTCTCTCTCTC
The DNA here is from genome assembly GCA_023658055.1 of Thaleichthys pacificus. Classification (NCBI taxonomy): domain Eukaryota; kingdom Metazoa; phylum Chordata; class Actinopteri; order Osmeriformes; family Osmeridae; genus Thaleichthys; species Thaleichthys pacificus. The sequence goes on from CM042876.1 coordinate 13,803,038, forward strand.
TCTGTCTCTCTCCCTCTCTCTCCCTCTCTCTCTCTCTCTCTCCCTTCCTCTCTCTCTCTCTCTCTCTCTCTCTCTCTCTCTCTCTCTCCCTTCCTCTCTCTCTCCTTCCTCTCTCTCTCTCTCTCTCCCTTCCTCTCTCTCTCTCTCTCTCTCTCTCTTTCTCTCTCTCTCTGTCTCTCTCTCTCTGTCTCTCTCTCCCAATAGTCTGTAGAGTGATTCTACAGTGCTCAGAGTGGTTTAACAGATGTTTCCACCATATAAACCGTGGGCCACACAACAGCCGTGGGTTCATGACATTACTGTGACCAACCTGCCACCACCATTCATCTGTATGTGTGTGTATTTTCTGTGGTTGTGTCTGTCTGTGTGTGTCTGTGCATGTGTGTGTGTGTGTTTGTGAGTGAGTGTGTTTCTCCCCCTTGCATAAACCCAGTCACTCCCTAATATAACTGAGTTGGATATGTTGGCCTGAGTGTTAATGAGCCTAGCTCTCTCTCCCTCACTGGAGTGCTCAGCATTGTGCAGGGAAGCGAGCTTCTGAACACAATCCAGGCCCCCTTCTCTGAGCCATACAACCAATTGCGCTAATCAAATATGGGCACATGATTCAAAATAGAAAACACACAGCCTCTCTTTCCTTCACACATACACACACACACACACACAGAAAACACACACACACAGACGTGTTCAAACATAAACTACTCAGACACACACACGGAGAGAGATGTACAAACACAGAGAATACACGCTCACACAAACAGTAAAGGAACATCCCCCTTCTGGAGTGTTTGTAATCTGTAAAAAATGTTTCTGGTTTCAGCTGGAACCTGTTGGATGTGTTTTAATAACTCTAACAATTTATGTTGAGAAACCTTGCTTCACCACTGCCATAATCACTCAGGTTGTTTATAAGTTAATCAACTTTATGCCCCTGATAATGGTGCTTAATCCATCTCTATCACTGTTTGTGTGTGTGTGTGTGCGTGTGTGTGTGTGGGTGTGTGTGTGTGTGTGTGTGTGTGTGTGTTATTGCAGGGACACCCAGGGACACCAGGTGAAAGTGGGCCCTCCGGGCCACCAGGAAATCCGGTAAGTCAGTCAGTCAGTCTCTCTCTCTCTCTTTCTCGTTTCCACCTCCGCCCCCTTTCTCTCTCTCTCTCTCTCTCTCTCTCTCTCTCTCTCTCTCTCTCTCTCTCTCTCTCTCCCCTCTCCTCTCTCTCTCTCTCTCTCTCTCTCTTTCTCTCTCACCTCACAGACAGTCTCTCTGCTTTACTGCCTGTCTGCTCTGACTATCTGTCTGTCTGCCTGCCTGCCTGTCTGCCTGTTTGCCTGCCTGCCTGCCTGCCCTCCTGCCTGCCTGCCTGCCTGCCTGCCTGCCTGCCCGCCTGCCTGCTTGCCTGCTTTCTTGCCTGTGTGGCTAAGCTGCTTGGCTGTGAAGATGATCAGAGCTGGCAGCCACCTGCTGTAGCTGCATATCCCCCTGCCACTCAAACCTCCAACACCTCCCACCAATTAGACCCTCCACCTTCCCCCTGGCCCAGAGCTCCTCGGTGGGCTGCCATTGTGCCTGGGTCTGGGCCGAGCTCTGGAACAGGCAGGGGGCCACGGAGGTACCAAAACAAACATAAACACTGGGCGGAAAAACGGAGGGGCAGTGTGTGTGTGTGTGTGTGTGTGTGTGCGTGTGTGCATGTGTGTAAGCCCTGAGCAGCTCAGAGGGGTTCACAGGAGTAGGGTTCCTGACCAGGATCTTTAATTGGGCAGGGTGACATCTAACAACAAACCCTAGAGTGTGTTCTGAGGGTCAGAGTGGGTGCACAGGAGGGACGAAGGGTTGGGGTATGTGTGTGTGTGTATGGGAAGAGAAAAGGGAGGAATGGAAACAGGGATGGCGAGATGGGAGGGGGACACTCTGCCGTCTGTCAGGCCTCAGATTTGTTTGATCTCCCTCCCTCTCGTCTTCCTCCTCTCTGTCCTGTCACGTGTGCAGGGAACCCCTGGATCTCGTGGGCCCATCGGTACCAGAGGACCCAAAGGCAGACGGGTAAGACACAAGCTCTCATAACTCCCCCTCCTCTTTTAGCTCCTGGGGACTACAGGGGAAGGGATTGTGTGTGGGTGTGCATATGTGTGTGTGTTGGTGTGAATGTGTATTGTATACAGTAGTTGTGTGGGTGTGCATGCATATGTATTGTGTATTTGTGTGTGTGTGTGTGTGTGTGTGTGGGAGGGGGGATGCAGCTACCGCTGAGCCAGAGGGTGATGTTGCGATATGACCTACCGAGCCAGTGATGTCATGTCTGTTTACTGGCCGTGGCTAGGGTCAGAGCATTGGGGAGGCGGTGCCGTGCTGTACTCTCTCCCGCACCAGTCAGAGCTCATTAGAACTCTTGGAAGCGCTCCATCGAGCAAACGGACAACAATGACTCGTTAAAACGGCTGTTGATGTTGCAGCTTAATGTTTGTCATGGAAAATGTGACGTTGTTGCCGGGGATAATTATGACAGGCAGCCAGTGTTCCTGCAGGCTGGAGGCAGACCCTTGAATAAACTGATAGAGAGAGACAAAAGGGTCCCGCTAGAGTTCTGCTGTTGGAGAACCCTCTGGTGTGTCCTCAGAGAATCATTCCTCCTAGAACACCGGGTTCTAGGAGGATTCTGGTTAAGGCTTTTATGCACGTTTTTTCAGAGGGTCGTAGGTTGGATGGAAGTCGTGCCATTGATGATGAAGATGAAGAACAATGACGCGTGCCCTGGGGAGAGGAAGATGATTTGTGGTGAACGGGAGGAATGTCATGCTAGAGGGAGGACATGATGGAGAGAGGATAGGGGTGCTGAAAGACGAATGGTGCCAAGGGGGTGGAAACATGGCCGCCAGGTTTGGCGCGTTCCTCGCGGTATCCAGCCCCCCCCCCCCCCCCCTTCCCCCCTCAAGACTCCCCCAGCTCCTTTCAAGGATGTCCGCTGAGCTGCGCTCATCTACTGTCTGTCTGCCCAAACACTTGGCGAGACACACCAGTCTCTGTGTCTGAGCCCTCCTTGGAAGAAGGGCCTGGTTCGATTCAGACTGGACACATACACACACACACACATATATCCTAAGCTGTGCTTCCAGTCATTGCTAATGCGAGCTGTTTCCCCAGCTATAAATCTGATGGCTGCGCTCTGATCGGGTGATAACCTGTAGCCAGGAGACCTTAGACACGGTTTCAGACACACGCATTCACACACACACATACATGCACGTACACAAAGACAGCACACACACACGTGCGCGCACAAGTGTAGACTCTTTGAGGAGTTTGAGACAATGCAGAGATCAGCCTTAACCCCAACCCGAGATAAATGCTCTTACCTGGGGTTGATCTACTGTTATAGTCGGCTGGCCTGTCTGCCTCTGTCAGGCTCTCCAGCAGAAACGACAACCAGTCAGTGAGGGGCAGCTTGCCTCATAAGAGTTTAATCCTGGACTTCATTCCAAGTTCATGGTTTCAAGAAAGCTTTCATGCTGCCCTTTTATGGAAAGGCCCAGTCCTTGTGTATATGTGTATGTAGGCCGTGAGTGTGGCTGAACAGGTTGTCAGCTCTGGGACGCCACAACGGTAAACTCACACAGCTAATCAAGCACTGGAGGAACCAAGATCGCGGGACATTTTTTTCCTCTCTCTCGCTTCCCCTCTATCTCTCTCTCTCTTTCTCTCTCTCTCTTTCTCTCCCTCGCTTTTCTTTCTCTCCTTTCTTCCCCACTCTATGCACTCCTTGTCCTTTCTTTTCCCCGTCCCCCCCTTTCTCTCCCCACTCCCTCCCCTCCCCCTTTCCTCCTCAATCTCTCTCTCTCTCTCTCTCTCTCTCTCTCCCTCTTCCTCTCTACGAGTGATCACCGCCATGTTTTATGTCTGATGGTTCCTCATGACTGACCCACAAATCTGCTGCTAATCGCTTCCATATTGTAACTCTCTGATGTCACCGTGGCTTCTCTCTTTCTCGGTGGTCTGTCCATACCGCGTTGAGTTGTGTGGTTGTGTTGCGTCTTCGGGTGCTTCCAAATTCTTTGATAATTCTCTGAATACATTTTATTGTTCCTAAAGACCACCGCGCGGGGGGAAAGATAAGCACACAGGCGTCTCAACTTCTTGTGGGTTGTTTGTGGTGTCTGGTGATTCCAAGTGGTTTCCACTGGATTACAGTACAACACGAAGTAGTATATCGATCGAGCCGCAGTTGAAGCGCAGTCCAGAGGGGCGGGGCAGTCCAGAGGGGCGGGGCAGTCCAGAGGGGCGGGGCAGTCCAGAGGGGCGGGGCAGTCCAGAGGGGCGGGGCAGTCCAGAGGGGTGGTGGGACAGCTGGACAGGAGAAACCCGGACTCTAAAGAAGCTACATGGTCGTGATGGCGTGCGCTCATCCAGCTGACCCCAGACAGCCAGACTGACTGTGTGAAACAGGCTGATGTGTCAGAGGCAGGACACCACCTCATCGGGACAACTTCCGGACTCAGGACTGGTGTGATGATGGCTGTTCATCCACAAGCTGTGACCAGTCTTACTGGCCTTAGCTCTGTGCGGAGTGGGCTTCAGCCTACAGCTGTAGATCCCAGCTGTAGGCTGTCCCTCACCCAGTCCTCCAGAGATCTCATAATACTTCCAGAGCTATACATTCCCCATCGTTAGCTGCTAGGGACTGTATGCAGATGAGAGAAGAATGAGTCTTCAGTGTGGTTCGTCCGGGCCGGCTGGGAGGACGCAGGGCAGATAAATGGTTGTCCTGAGAAATATGATGTTCTGGCTAGCAGTTCCCATAGAGCTCTCATCTATCAACAAACTAGTATCTGTTATTCTGGCCAACAGCTGACCCTAGTGCTGCCATCAGACCAGTGATTCAAAACTCTGTGGGCTAAAATTGCCCACAGGACTGCAGTCTATCAATGGTCTGTAATCTTTTCTTCAGGTTAGCAGTGTTAGCCGTCAAATCCTTCCTGGGTGGCGGTGATGGTACTTTAAGGTAGAGGTGCCCATACGTGCACCAGGATTCCAATCTGTCTGTGGACAGACATCAGATGCAACAGGGATCGGTGGCTTGCCAACAGCTCCTGGCATCGTGGCAGGCAGGCAGGCAGGCAGCCTCCCACATAGGTGCACATGCTCAGCAGATGGATTCCACTCTACTGTACTGTACTCTGATGTAGTGTAGACGGACTGGGCCGGGGGCTGGATGCTGGCCTGTCGTCTCCTCGGGCTGTCTCTCGTTCATCACCTCTCCTCAGCGCTCAGGGGCTCTGGCTCAGAGGACCTCTGATCGATTATGTTTGACAGATGAGCCGGACAAACCCAAACAAACTGACTGTCGTGGATTCGTGTGGATGTTCGAATGCGTGTGTGTGTATGCGTGTGTGTGTGTGTGTGTGTGTGTGTATGCGTGTGTGTGTGTGTGTGTGTGTGTGTGTGTGTGTGTGTGTGTGTGTGTGTGTGTGTAGTGAAGAGGAGGAGGTCTAGAGCCCTCTCTTCAGATTGTAACCATGTGTATCTCTGGCACCCCACACACAAACACACACACACACACAGTATTAGGAACACGCGCATAAAGAAGCTCTTATAGTAGGCCACGCTAATTGTTCAGTGCACAGCTAAAAGGAAGACTACACACACGTACACACACACACACACACACTTGCATTATACACAAACACACGTACCTTTTGTCTTCTACACAGAGAGGAAAGAGACCCACCGTGCCTGACTGAGCGCAAATACTGACTGTGTTGTGCCTCTCTGGCTGTGCACCAGTGCCCCCTACTGGAGAGTGACAGCTGTTTGTGTTTCAGGGTGCAAGAGGCCCAGACGGTCCAACAGGCGACACAGGGTTAGAGGGCAAGAAGGTAAGAGGCCTGCCTGGGTTCAAAGTTCATATCACTGTAGGTCATCTCATGGGTCAGGCACTGTGGGAGTCCAATCACTGAGAGGAACGTGATTGTGTCTGTCCGTCTGCAGGATTTGCGCTCGCGCGCGCGCGCGCGTGTGTGCGTTCTGCTCGTGCTCTCCTCTTCCATCCTTCTCTCTCATTCCTTTCTTTCATCCCTCTCTCTCATCGCTCTCTCCACAGGGTCTCGATGGTCCTCCGGGAAAAATGGGATTCCCGGGAGAGCAGGTAAAATGTCTCTCTTTCTCTCTCTCTCTCTCTCTGGATCACTCTCTATCAATCCGTCTCCTATAGTAGCTGTACTTTGTTGGAGACAAAGTACAGCTAGTCATTTGCCTTGCCTTCATGGTACTGCAGTGTGCCTTGTGTTGGTCCCAGGTGGCTTGTGTCCTTTCACTGCGTGTGTTTAGAAACACTATTGGTGTGAGCAGAGATCCGACTCTGTTATGATGCGGTTGAAGCTCCACATGTTTACGTTCTCTTCACAGGGGAAGATTGGAGAGTCGGGAGAAGCTGGGCCTCCAGGGTTCCTTGTAAGTCTTTCATTCTCTCCTCTCCCCTCCTCTCCTCTCCCCTCTCCTCTCCTCTCCTCTCCTCTCCTCTCCCCTCCCCTCCATTCCCCATTCCCCTCCTCTCCCCTCCTTTCCTCTCCCCTCCCCTCCCCTCTCTCTCCTCTCCTCTCCACTCACCTCCATTCCCCTCCTCTCCCCTCCCCTCCTCTCCTCTCCCCCTCCTCTCCCCTCCTCTCCCCTCCTCTCCTCTCCCCTCCTCTCCTCCTCCTCTCCTCTCCTCTCCTCTCCTCTCCTCTCCTCTCTCCCCTCCCCTCCCCTCCCCTCCCCTCTCCTCTCCTCTCCTCTCCACTCACCTCCATTCCCCTCCTCTCCCCTCCTTTCCTCTCCCCTCCCCTCTCCTCTCCTCTCCACTCACCTCCATTCCCCTCCTCTCCCCTCCCCTCCCCTCCTCTCCTCCTCACATCTCAGATAACACTAACACACCACGCTTATGCCTTTTATAGCAGGTGCATATCATATGACAGCACATTCTGCCTAACCCAGTCCAAGTAGTAGTCTGAGCTGTGTGTCTCTCTGTGTGTGTTACTGTGTTATGGAAGGTATTGTGTTAACGTGTTGCTGCCTAAATGATGTGTGTGTTTATAGTGGCGGGGCTGTTGTTACATTCGAGTGTCACACAAGATGAAGGCACTGTTAATGTTTACTGTTTTTCTTAAGGTCCTTTTCCTGTCGCTCAGCTTACTCTCGTTCCGTGTGTCTATTTACGTCTGCGTGTGTGTGTTTTCTGATCCTCTCCGATCTTCTGTCTGCAGGGTATCCAAGGACCTTCTGGACCTCCAGGAGACAAGGGAATAGTGGGCGAACCAGTGAGTCTCTTTCTCTTTTTCTCTTTCCTTTCTTTCTCTCTCTCTCTCTTCCTCCCATCCCTCCTGCCCAGGCCTGCAGCTGTTCTCAGTGACAGAGCCCATTGTTCTCAGGTACTGACATTGACCTTAGTGGAGTCACAGAGCCATATAGAGTTGGCCCCTATCAATACACATCATTCAGGAAGCTGGCCCCTATCAATACACATCATTCAGGAAGCTGGCCCCTATCAATACACATCATTCAGGAAGCTGGCCCCGTTTCAATACACATCATTCAGGAAGCTGGCCCCTATCAATACACATCATTCAGGAAGCTGGCCCCTATCAATACACATAATTCAGGAAGCTGGCCCCTATCAATACACATCATTCAGGAAGCTGGCCCCTTTTCAATGCAGGTTATACAGGAAGCTGGCCCCGTTTCAATGCAGGTCATACAGGAAGCTGGCCCCGTTTCAATGCAGGTCATACAGGAAGCTGGCCCCGTTTCAATGCAGGTCATACAGGAAGCTGGCCCCGTTTCAATGCAGGTCATACAGGAAGCTGGCCCTGTATCAATACGGTCAAACATGATGCTGTCCCTTTACCAATACAGGTCAAACAGGAAGCTGGCCCCATATCAACACAGGTCATACAGAGTTTAAGGACATCCTCACCCTAGCGTAACCTTGAGTCCAGAGAGGTGACTCCTGAGAATCCCAGAAGGAGAGAATATGTTTAGTCGTCCATTTTGTTCAATGGAGGGACAAGGAGGGAGGGAGAGAGTAAATGAAAAGGAGGCAAGGAGTACAGATGGTGAATGGGACTGATCTGGCAGGTTTACAGTTAGCTAGGACACACATGGCATCCTGACAGTGATGTGTGACGTGTTGCTGGCTCATTTTTCACTGCCGCGGTCGTAACTCTGTACATGTGTGTGTGTGTGCGCGTGTGTCCAACAGGGACCCCCAGGGCCACCAGGGACAGTGGGACCACTAGGAGAGATTGGTCTGAAGGTGAGTTCTTGTCTCTGTGTGTGTTCATGGAGCTAACTGATTTACTGCCGAGCAGACAGCTGTTCACCTCACAACTGAATCCTTCATGATATCCATCTCCTTCACCATCTCCTCCTGCTCCTCTTCCATCTTCTCCTCCTGCTCCTCCTCCTCCACCATCTCCTCCTGCTCCTCTTCCATCTTCTCCTCCTGCTCCTCCTCTTCCACCATCTCCTCCTGCTCCTCCTCTTCCACCATCTCCACCTGCTCCTCCTCTTCCACGTCTGCCATCCTCCTCCTCCCACCTCCTCTTTCTCCTCGTCTACCAGGGTCCTCCAGGCAAGGTTGGAGAGTCCGGATTGCTAGGCGAGCCCGGAGAGAAGGTAGGCTCTCAAACGCACTCTCTCTCTCTCCCAGGGTGTTTTCAAGCAGAAGTCTCTTACTGGAACTCTTGTAAGGCCCTAGACCCACACAGTGCATGCAAACACGCCCTCACCCACACCCATACGCAGAACACTAACACTGCTCCCTGCTTCTCCATTATAAAAACCCCCAGTGTGTGGAGCCTCGTTGCCCCCACTCCCACCTCCCAAGCCTATCCAGAAGCCCCTGGTTAACCTCCCCGGGAGGCCTGGGAAGCAGACTGGGGTCCCTGTGAAGACGGCAGGCCCCTAGCCATAAACCATACCAACCACAAGCCCATAACTGTAAAGCATGTAGCCTCTAATCCCCCAGCCTGCCTGCCAGATCACCCAGCCACTGTTGTACCATCATTTGTCCTCCTGTCACTGATTGTCCTCCATCTTTAAATGGACACTTTGTTAAACATGTGGTCTGTCAGTGAAAACATGTGTGCTGCCAATTTATGGATAATATACTATCTGTCTGTGTGTGTGTGTGTGTCCCAGGGAGCTCTTGGAGCCGCTGGGAACATAGGAGAACAGGGACTAGTAGGACAACGGGTCAGTATTACTGATGTACTGAACATCTGAACTCTCATTGCTGCTGCAGTCTATCAGTTCAGACTACTGTATTTTACTACTGTATTTTAGAATGGAAACTCTTCCTATAAGGCCTATACTGTGTGTGTGCGTTTGTATGTATGTATGTATGTGTGTGTGTGTGTGTGTGTGTGTGTGTGTGTGTGTGTGTGTGTGTGTGTGTGTGTGTGTGTGTAGGGAGAACCAGGGCTGGAGGGAGAAGCTGGGCTTTCTGGTCCTGATGGAACCAAGGTAAAGCCTAACTGAATCGCCGACTCACTCTTTTAATCCAAAGATTTTCCCCTTGTGGTCAGTTAAGGTTCTTTACACATCTTCATCTCAAATCTACAGCAGTAGTTCAAATAGACTGTACTCTGGTTAGATAGATGTGGTTGATAGCTAGAGAGATGTTGTTGTTGTTCTTGCACCGGTTCTTGTAACACAACTGTTCCTTGTGCGTCTGTGTGTGTGGTGTGTGTGTGTGTGTGTGGTGTATATTCATGTGTTCTAGGGTGAGAAGGGTGACACGGGGCAGGAGGGAGACAAAGGAGAGAAAGGAGAAACTGGACTGAAGGGAAAAGAAGGTCCTCCTGGAGATCCTGGACTCACCGGCGTTCGAGTGAGTGGCCAGCCTGGCAACCCAATCTGGCAACATACCCAACCACCTAACCTGGCAACATACCCAACCTGGCAACACACTCAACCCCCTCCCCAACCACCCAACCTGTCAACACACCCAATCTAACCCTAAGCCTAATACACCCAACTACCCAACCTGCATCACAGCCAGTCTTGTTCATTCTCCATTCATACTCCATTCTCTTGAATGAGGAACTAAAAGTGTCAAATCGCTATGAGTAGAAACACACACAGAAAAGCAACTTTCTGCCTGTCTCCTCTCCAGGGTCAGGAAGGCAAATCTGGCCAGATTGGCGAGCGAGGCAAGCTGGGACCAAAGGTATTTTCAAACACTCCCTCAAAACTCCCTCATAACACTGGTGTTCCAACAAAACCATCACTGTCTCTTCGTTGGTTGCTAACACAAACGATCTGTTAACCTATGCTGTCAGTCCGTTCAGTCTGAGAGCGTGTTCTATCTTTCCCATGATGCCTGTGTGTCCAGGGAGCCAAAGGTCACCAGGGTCACCTGGGGGAGACTGGAACAGTCGGGAAGACGGGACCAACTGGGTTTGTTGGGCCAAAGGGCTCAAGAGGAACCATTGGACCTGTGGTAAAGTAGACCATTCTACAATATACAAACATATAACAAAACAGCCTTCATGAACCAAGCCTAGGTTTTAATGAAAATGTAGAGCAACACTGAGTTGGCTATACTCTTGGGCTTGTGAGTGTGATGAGCTTATGGAAGATTTGGGAAAGACTGGCTCAGTCATGTCCTGTTGTCTTCTCTTCTCAGGGGGCCCCAGGTAGAATGGGTCAACAAGGGGAGCTAGGTCTGGCTGGTTATGAGGTAAGTTCACCCGTTGTTTGAATAATATATTACTTTTGATCTGTGCTATGTATACAGAGTTTCTCACAGGGTCCATTGTGTGTGTGTGTCTATGCAGGGTCACCAGGGACCCCAGGGCCCAATAGGGCGTCCAGGACCAAAAGGTGAAAAGGTACACCTCCCTCACTTGATGTCTAACCCCCTCCCGTCCACCCCCCACCCCCGCACATCCATATCCCCCTGCTCCATCACCAGGCTATATTCCTCAGGCCTCCTTTTACCTGCTTGAGAAATGCCACCTTCCTTCTTTCCTCCCTGAGCTCAGCTAATGGGATTGGACAGGTGAGAGCGTCTGCTCCTCATCACCGCTAACCCTCATCTCCTCACGTCAAATCTCTTCCTTCCTGTCCCTGCCTTGTCGGTCCTATTGAGGTTTAATGCCCAACAAGACCAGCAGACTTTCTGGGTGACCTCAGTGACCTCTCTGTCTACCCGAACTGTTTCTGAACCCTGAAACAACACAGGGGTCTGAGTGCTGTTGACATCCACTAAAACCTGCTTCAGATGTAGCTAGCGTCTCTGCAGCCATACCAGGCTAGCTTGGCACTAGTCACTGAACCACAGAATCAGCACTGCATGCTTCCCGGTTTACACCCCTTGAGAGAGAAAAAAAGAGAGCTAGAGAGACAGAGAAGAGAACAAAAGAGTAGGAGAAGGCGAGGAAGGGAGAAGGAGAAGCAGGCATCTGGTTCTTATACACTGGCTGGTTCCTCCTGTCTCCTGCGAGGAGGTGTTTCTTCATTTGGACCATGTGGATGCAGTTAGGACCCTGCGCATGTTAGCCACAGTGCAGACACTACTCTGGTTCAGATGATGTTTTATCGCCCCAGCTCAGCTCGCTGTCAGTGAGTGGTGGTGTTGTCCAACTGTGTCTATACCATCTGTAACGAAACAACTGATCTCAATCAATCGTGGAAGAAACAAACATTCACATGTGCCATCATCGGCCATATGCTAATAATAATAACAACATATATCTGTCTCTCTCTTTCCCTTTAGGGTGAACAAGGGGATGATGGGAAGGTGGAGGGGCCTCCCGGTCCTCAGGGTGACATCGTACGTTCCTCTCCTCTTACTCCCTCCCTATCTCTCTACCCTCTTCTCACTGTCCTCCTGTTACTTTCCCTTTGAATTTACTATGAGTGGGGCGTTCACAGTGTGTGTCTCCTGATCATAAATCTGTGTCTTCCAGGGTCCACCAGGCAACAGGGGGGAGAGGGGCGAGTCGGGGGACCCAGGATACATAGTAAGTCGCATAGTAGGATTTTTTATGTCCCAGTTATGCTCTTTTAATCATGTAGACAGGGCGGGCTCTCCCTCTTGGAAAGGATATAAAGGAATAAAGACATATGTTCACAAATAAGTTTCATAAATACCAGGTTAAATGAAAGACTGTCGGTGCTGAACTTTGACCTCTCCACAGGGTCAGCCAGGTGTGGATGGAGACAGAGGCAAGCATGGCGCCACCGGCCTGCCCGTGAGTGATGGTTTCCACTCATCTTTTCAGACGCTGCACCTGGATCTGTGTGAACATGGCTGGTCTGTGTGGTCGGTCTGTGTGGTCGCTCTGCTCATCTCTGCTCTCTAATCTGATGTTGCAGGGTCACGCTGGACCTCGCGGACAGCAAGGCCCCAAAGGAGCCAAAGGAGATCTAGTAAGGGTGTCAAAATAGCATGGCTCTGATGTCTGTGTGTGTTCAGGGTGTGTGCATGTGCGTGTGTGCACGTACTGAATGTGTATGCGTGTGTGTGTATCCTCTCATCTCCTGCTGGCGAAGTGTGACAGTGTTGATGTTCAGTCCATTTCTCTTGCTCTGCTTTAGATCAGAGTCAGTCCAAACCTCCATTCTGTCTCATTGTTCCTCCTGTCATCACTCTGCATTGACCCCCCCCCTTTCCCCCCGCGAGCCCAAATGCAATCTAATCCACTCAGGATGGAGACCTTCGCTACCCACAAACACATGGGTGCATTTGTCACGGCACAAATATTGACAGGGCTCTGTGGAACCCTAGTCGACTGTGGCTGTCACCTTCACTGTGTACTTTGAAGTCTGAGTTAGAATTGTTATTGTTTTACTATTGCAACCCTCTCAACCACTTCTCTCGTTTTTCCTGTCTCCCTTCTCTTGCTCTTTCCTGCCTGTCTCACTCCCTCTCTCTCTCACACCCCTTTTCTTTCTCTCTCTTCCCCCCTCTCTCTCCCTTCCCTCTCTCTTTCCTTCCGTCTTTCTCTCTTCCTCCCTCTGACCTTCCCCACTTCTCTCTTCCTCTCTCTCGCCCCCTCGCCCCCTCTCTCCCTCCACCTCGTTTACCCCAGGGTCAGAAGGGCAAGCAGGGTCAGAGAGGACAGAAGGGGACCCGAGGAACTCTGGTAAGGAAGGAGGCATGCCCTGTCCTGTCTGAGTCCTTCTCACTCTCTCACGCTCCATCTCACTCGGTTCTCAGTGGTTCCGACTGCATCTCATCCCTTCTTCCTTCTCCTCCTCCCCAGGGCGTGGTGGGCCTGCTTGGTCCGAGGGGTGTGGTGGGCAGAGAGGGGCAGGAGGGCGCCCCGGGGCCGGACGGAGCTCCGGGGAAGGACGGGAGCATGGGCGTGCCGGTGAGACAGGATGATGTGGTACTCCCAGTGTGAGGGTGAACGTGCGATACTCCAACATCGTAACGTGAGTGGTCCGCTCTCCGTCTCTCAACCGCAGGGCGAGCAAGGGGACGACGGGGAGTTTGGTGTACCTGGCAACGCCGGTGCCCGTGGCAAGTTGGGCGGGCCAGGGTTGCCGGGTGAGCAGGGAACGTTCGGACCCAAGGGAGAACGGGGGCTCCCGGGCCAGACCGGCTCCCCAGGGAAGAGGGGGTTCAGAGGAGGGATGGGCCTCCCCGGACCACAGGGGGACCAGGGGCCCAAAGGACAGCCGGTAGGTTGGGATGGAACCACAGCTCAGCCCAAAGGCTCCGGTTCCGTTTGACTGTGTAATTGTGAGGACTGTTCAGTCCCCTTCAGCATCCTTTTCGTTGTTCTGTGTGTGGCTGGTAGTAGTAGGTGGATGCTTGAGTAACGGTCTGTCATCTCTGCTCCAGGGTGATCCTGGGGAGTCAGGATTCCCAGGAATTTTGGGAGTGTTCGGTCCAAAGGTAGGTAGACAACCCTCAACTTGAAACTGCAGGTTTGTCATAAAGACTTCACCGTAAACAACACCACAAAAACGAATGACCCAGCAACCCCACCCTCAAGTTGGGTGAAGGTGAAGTAGAGATGTGAGAAGGGGAGGAGGAGAGGGTGAGGAGGGGTGAGGGGGAGTTGGAGGAAGAGAAAGAGAGCAAAGAGGATTAGGAAGAAAGAGAGAGAGGGGGTGAGGAGGGAGAGGAAGAGAGAGAGTGGAGAATTATGGAGTGAGAAGCAGAGAGAGAGAGGAGGGTGTGGAGGGCAAGGTTTTGTCATAGCTACAGTAGTAGCTGTCTTCCCTGGGGGAGAGCTAAAGCAGGAGAAGATTTGTAGCCTTTCCGAGACCCCATCTCATAAACACCCCTGGCTCTGCCCCTCACACTGCAGTAAACCCTCTTCACAGGACCAAACACAGCTGTTTAAATACAACCTGGTCTACACACACGCCTACCACACAGCAAATCAGTAAATCACACACGGATACACACGCACACACAGTGTGACAGTGAAAGATGGGCAAGGTCCTTGTGTTTCGTCAAGTCTGTTTGGGGGGGGGGGGGGGGGGTCATTGGAGTGTGGGGGGGGGGGGTGCTGTGTCTGATTTATAATATATGGAGTTGCAGTGTCAACACGTGACGCTGTCTGAAGGAAGCGTGTTGGGTGTGAAGGAGATAAAGATGTACACTGTCTGTGTTGTTGGCAGGGACCTCCAGGGGACTTTGGGCCCAAGGGCATACAGGGACCTAAAGGGCCACAGGGGACCGTGGTAAGAAGAACTAAAGCACAGATCACTCCAATATGACTACTAATATCTCTCACCTTCTCACAATCACAGCCCTCTTGACTTCCATCTCCCTATCTTTCCCTCCCCCATCCCCTCTGTCTATCCCTCCCTCTGTGGATGGATGTCCCCATGTGATGGTGAATAAAGTCTTCTCTTCTCTTCTACAGGGCAGAAGTGGAGTGACTGGTCCCATGGGCATTATAGGACCTGATGGCAGCACAGTGAGTAGTTGACCTACTGTTCCTGTTCTGCTACAGTGCATGTCTCTCTCCTCTCATCCCATCTTCATTCCCGAATCCTGTCTTGTCTAACAGTAAACATGCCTTTCCTCAGGGACCTAAAGGAGACAAGGGCAACCGTGGAGAGATGGTGAGTGTTTCAGACCTGCAGAACCAGCCTCACATGAGCTATGGAAGAAGCATCTACCATATCCATACGATGAACCTGACATGAATTTCTTTGTCTTCTTTGTCTTCTCTGAACAGGGGATACAAGGCCCCAGGGTATGTGTGCGGTCTGGTGTATTGTTCAATTACACAATGACAACATGCTCCCTTTGTTCTGAAAACAAGTGTTTAATAATAGTGTAGCTGGAAGCTAACATGATAGAGATGTTTGTTTTGTCTCACAGGGTCCTCCTGGACCTCGCGGACCTCCAGGACCCCCAGTAAGTCCACTACTGTCTTTGTTGTTCTGTTCATGTACACTGTTGTGTTGATTTGAGAAAGTCCCTTACTTCAGGTGTGTGTTTAAGTTATGTGTTTGTTTTTTTGCTCTCTCCAGGGTCCTCCCGGTATCCCTCTCTCATTCGTAAGTCTGTTCATGCCATCAAACATCCATATCCAAGACATCACTGGATCAGCCCAGGTGTAACCATGAGTGTGTGTGTTTCAGAGAGACGAGGGGCTGCTAGTGTTTGTGGACTCTCACTCTCCACTCAGGACCGAGGTCAGTCAGAGTTGCACAGACAGTCACAGTGTGTTAATCATGATCTAGAATTTACTCATGAATATTGTGTCAGTCAGTCAATTAATCTCTTTCTGTTTTTCCTTTCGCTTTCCTTTTTTCGCTCCACATCCATCTTTATCTTTGGCGCTCTTCATCTGCCTCTCTCCGAACCTGCTCACTCTATCTTCTCCCTCCCCCCTTTCACCTTTGGCCCTCCATCTGCAGAGCAAGCCGCTGATGGACCTACCCATGTTGGATCAGGGCACAGAGATCTTCAAGACCCTCCACTACCTCAGCAGCCTGGTCCAGAGCCTGAAGAACCCACTGGGCACCCGTGACAACCCCGCACGCATCTGCAGGGACCTCCACAGCTGTGAACAGAGGATGAACGATGGTGAGAGAGAGAGAGAGAGAGAGAGAGAGAGAGAGAGAGAGAGAGAGAGAGAGAGAGAGAGAGAGAGAGAGAGAGAGAGAGAGAGAGAGAGAGAGAGAGAGAGAGAGAGAGAGAGAGAGAGAGAGAGAGAGAGAGAGAGAGAGAGAACATATTTGTAAGAGTAAGAGAGAGAGAGGGAACATGTTTGTAAGAGAGAGAGAAAGAGATAGAGAGAGACATAGAGAGAGAAAGAGAGAAAGGGAGAGAGAGAGAGAGAGAGCGACAGAGAGAGACAGAGAGAGAAAGGGAGAGAGAGAGAGAGAGAGAGAGAGAGAGAGAGAGAGAGAGAGAGAGAGAGAGAGAGAGAGAGAGAGAGAGAGAGAGAGAGAGAGAGAGAGAGAGAGAGAGAGAGAGAGAGAGAGAGGGAATGAGAACAAAAAAATTATGATCTCCTGTTGCTCCTCTATGTTCTGGTTTGGGTTTCTCATTGACAGGAATACTACACTACAAGCATTACTATGGCGTTAAGGTGTGTTAGTTTTGGACCTTAGATAGCATTTATCAAACTGAGCCTTTGGGATTGGCAGTAGAATGTTACTTACATCAGGTGCACCTAAAGTACTTCAGATGGTATCTGACCCAGGTCTACACAGTAGGTCGTTCAGATCATGAACAGGACCTTGGTTGCTACAGGCAATAAACTCTGTGAGTTCTCTATCTCAGACTGACTGCAGACCCATCCAGGTCAGCATTCTGCTATACATTATAGCATGAGGAGGTATTTTCCTCATGCTGTGTGTGTGTGCATGCAGCTGACTTGGCCAGCACTTCCTGGTGTGTGAGTAAGTCAGGCCTCGGAGGATTCCCATTGGCCAACGGCCAGCAGGAAAGCAGGCGGTGCGAGAGAGAGAGAGAGAGAGAGAGAGAGAGAGAACATGTTTGTAAGAGAGGAGAGAAGAGAAGAGATATAGAGATATATAGAGAGAGAGAGAGAGAGAGAGAGAGAGAGAGACCCAGCATTGATCGTAGTTCTTTTCTTCTCAGGCACTTACTGGGTCGACCCAAACCTTGGCTGCTCCTCAGACACAATAGAGGTGTCCTGCAACTTCACAGGAGGAGGGCAGACCTGTCTAAGACCCATCACTGTCTCCAAGGTACTGAATCAGCCCAGAAACACAGTTAGGAACCCTGAGAAGCATCCTTCCAATTAAACATAACACTGTGACATCAAATATTTGTTCTACTGAACAATGTTCTCTGAGGGTTCATCTTGGACTACAATGCTTCCTATGTGTCCAGAATTCTTGAAACGACTCACATTAACCCAATATCATTGCAAAAACTACTTCTGGAACTTTGTAGAAACATTACTCTGAAAACCTCACCAAACTGACCACCGGTTCTGATTGGCTTGGCAGTTGGAGATGAGTGTGGGGCGTGTCCAGATGAACTTCCTGCACCTGCTGAGCTCCGAGGCGGTGCAGCACGTGACCATCCACTGCCTGAACATTTCCATCTGGAGGACCTCCCCTGACCTGCCACCTTCCCAGGAGGCCGTGCGTTTTAGGGCCTGGAGCGGGGAGATGATCGAGGTGGGGGGAGATCTAGAGCCCTACGTTCTCGAAGACTCTTGCTGGGTATGGACTGCCTGTTCCACTCTAGATGTTCTAAACTAGATGTTCTACACAATGTTCCAGTTTCTCCTTCTCTCATCTCTTTGGCAAACTACAATTCCCAGAGAAATGCTCTACTGACTATTTTGTATGTGTGTGTGTGTATTTCAGATGAAGGATGGCCGTTGGCACCAGACCCATTTCCTGTTGCGTTCCCAGGACCCCCAGCTTCTCCCTGTGGTGAACATCTACAACCTGCCCCTGACCACGCCCGGATCTCACTACCACCTGGAGGTCGGACCTGTGTGCTTCCTGTAAGGCAGCCCAGTGTGTGTGAGTGTTTGTGTAAGTGTGTGTATGTGTGTGTGTGTGAGCAGGGACGGACCCTGACCTCTCAGACACCCCCCCTCCCACTCTCTCCCACCCTGACAAAGCATGGTCCAGAAGGGACACCCGCCTCCCCCACACATCACCACCTCACCCCACACTGCTACCCCCTTCTCTCATTAGACTGATGTAACAGAGGGAGGAGGTGAGGGAACAGGGGGCATGGATGAGGTGGAAGAAGATGAACAGAGAAGGAAGAGGAGTGGAGTTCTCGAACTAGCGGTTCCTCAAAACAAAGGCAATGCATCCTTCCAGCTGTTCAGGGAAGGGTTGACCCCCAAGCAGGCTGTGGATGTGTGCTCGGAGACCACGCTTGAAGCCCCACACACACTCCCTCTCTGGAACAATGCCAGGTCGAGGGAGAGTCAGGCCAAGTCAATACTGCCAACTCCCCTCCCTCTACCGAGAAACTTATAGTAAATTATTATACAGTGTGTACTTTTAATTACAAAGGAACAACATTCTGTCCGAGACAATAATTCAAGTAATTGGGAGCAATTAAATGTACATATATATGTATGCTTATTCTTTAACGTTTAAACATGTATAACTTCATGTAAAGAAATAATCTTCAAGTGCAATAGAAAATATAAAGATAGTTTTATATTATATTCCAGACGTTGTCGGATAATGTCCATTCAGGGGTGCTGTTTATTCATTTGTGCCAGAGGTGCTCGTCCTATCTTCCCCCCCCCCCCTACCCCCCCCCCCCCCCCCCCCCCCTCTCACTCTATTTTGCCTGTGTGAATCTGGACAGGGAGACCCTGCATCTTTTCTTTGTTAACGTCAAATTAGCAGAAAGCACAAAAACAGAATCCCTATAAGAAAACTTTACATGTTTCCCAAAGGTGCAGGACCCCTTCTCTCTGTCTGGCGAGGTCAGCCAAGGAACTGATTTAAAGTCAGTTTGGTCATTTCCCTATGCATGGTAAAGGTTAGAACTCTGGGAGGGTCAACTGGTCCTATACCAGTGCCATATGCCAGTTCATACCCATAACTAGAGTTCTTGCTCCTGCCAAAGATAGATAGATACTCATAGCCCCCAGGATCACATCCCCTCTAACTAGGCCCCATAGGATCACATCCCTTCTAGCTAGGGCCCATAGAATATTATCCTTATCTAGCTCAATAGGAGAAGGTATGGAAGGAGAAGATCACACCTCTGCTTGGTCTCCTCCCTGTCCCACAAAAACATGGTGCTGGTCTAAGTTGTTCATGTTCTTAATAGTCAAGTGAGAACGGGAGTCAGAAGTATAACAAAGCAGGACTGAAGCGGTGCTATCCACATAGTCTGAGGTGCTACGGTAACCTGGTGCTCTTACAACAGGTCACACCACTCTGCCAAAGCAAACAAACACACACATCCATGTCACCAAAGTTCAGCATCTGTAATGCACCCTACATAGATAGATCAAATAACTGAATAGATAACTGGATTAACTTGTCCTTAACATTCAGTTAAACTTCTGCCACAAAACCAAACCAACTTGACATCAACACTCTGAGAAGAAAATGTTTTATTTGAAAGGAATATTGGAGAAATATTGAAGACATTTTTGATTATTAATTGTGTATCCATTCATAAAAAGACAGGGTTTGATGTTTTCATTTTTTAAACATGGCATTATCAGTTAATCTGTACAAATCCCACCAATGTAGGTAATATTTTACAGATAGGGATGATTAAATAGGAAAAGCCTTTCGTTAATATTGAACACAAATGTGTATAATTATGCAAGCCGTGTTGTATACAGTGGATCCGCTCTTGCTAATTTAATGTTATTTAAATGTTGTTTTACCGTGGTTGCCGAATGAGCAAGGCTCTCTTTGTCAAAGCAATGAAAGATCTTTTCTCTGATAACTTTATGTATCAGTTTGCCCAACTGGTCTTGGAGTTTATAGATTTTTATTTTATGTGTAAATTTGGGGCTCCAGAGAACAAATTTATTGCAATGTTTATTGTCGTTTATTTTTTTAATTTTTGTTTTGTCCTTCTCAGATTATTTTCCTCTCTATGATAATCAAACATGTACTGTACCGGCTATAACTAGTGTTTTTAAAGAAACTTATGTCAATATGTGAAAGTTCTGTTTTTGTAAATCAGTTTAAAACGTTCAAATGATTTAAGAATACCTCACAGTTTTACACATTACTCTGAGGAGCCATTCTCTGGTGCCTGTGTACTCTATTTCCTTCTTGGAAAATATTTGCCAAATATCTCACAACTCTCCATGTCAGACTATTACAGGTGCCATTATACATTTGTCTTTCCCTTGCATTTTTATGTACAATGTTCAGTTGTTCAATAAATACTTTTTAAACTGGGTTTGGACCTGTTGGTTTAAACACTTGCATACCCAATAAAAATATTTCTTTTTCTACAGCTTGCAGTGTCGCTATTTGTCCACTAGGTAGAACCAATGTCTTATTTTATACAGTTGGTTGAGTTGTCACTTCATGAACAATTTCTTCGTGAAATAAAATGTGGTGTTTATCTGGGACAGAGTAGTTAGATGTAAAGGAGCACAAGCGGTTTGATACAGTCATCCCCTTGACCCTCTCAGGCAGCATCAACCAATTACTTGCAGTGACGTGCCTGTTCCTCAACTCCTACCAACATGGACCTTTAGTCGGAGCATGGGCCAAGCTAGTGTAAATGTAGCCTACATGTGTTAATTTTCTAGCAGCAAAATAATAATTTGCTTATTTCCGACATGTAATGATTTGTGTTGCACATTTTGTGCACATTTTGACCATGATAACAGTGTCCCACAGGTAGGGTTGCCACCCCTCCCTTAAAATACGGAATCGTCCCGTATATGAGAATAAAATAGCCCGTCCCGTTTTGATGCAGGTGCCTGTGTAGCCTACTCTATTTCCTTCTTGGAAAATATTTGCCAAATATCTCACAACTCTCCATGTCAGACTATTACAGGTGCCATCATACATTTGTCTTTCCATTGCATTTTTATGTACAATGTTGAGTTGTTCAATAAATACTTTTTAAACTGTGTTTGGACCTGTTGGTTTAAATACTTGCATACCCATTACAAATATATTTTTCTCTAAAGCTTGCAGTATTGCTATTTGTCCACTAGGTGGAACCAATGTCTTATTTTATACTGTTGGGTGAGTTGTCACTTTACGAACAATTTCTTCTTGAAAGAAAACTGGATAGAAAACGTGGTAGAAAACGTCTATCTTATCTGGGACAGTGTAATTTGATGATGACGAGCTTCATCAGAAGTAACATACAAATAAGAAACTATTTATATTTATTCAGCAACATGTATTGGATAATGTTTGTGAGAAACTACGATGCGTGCCAAAGGATAGGATACTAGTACAGGCATCCTAGGCATCACTAGTACACAGGAATAACATAAAAATGCGTGTGAGTGTTGTTGTGTATGTCTGTGTGTGAAAGAGAAAGAAAGAGGTCCGATCCCGCCAGGATTTGAAACTTGAGCCAGCCAGCCAGGCATTGCAAAAACAGGTAGGACACGGTTTAGGTATAGGTAGTCAATGATTGATTTCACTTGGTCTAAACATGTAGCCTACAGTCCAGCTCTCATTCTGGAGACAGAATAATTGAGGTATACCTCAATTCTTTCTTCAAATAATTCCTGCTTTCAACACAATTCTATGGTAAACCCAAGTACTTTCGTATTCATTTCAATTTTGGAAGCATACATTGTCATCTATTTGTGACCAATGACGCGTGTATGGCAATAGTTTTGAACGGAGTGGGACATGTCTATGGCTCTGGTTTTGACCAATCGCTGTGCTACTGTCACTGCGCGCCGGTTTGGGTATCTCCACCCTAGAATTTCCAACGCGTATACACAAACACAGGGGTGACGTGAGACTATCAAAATGAAACCTGATTTGAATAAGAACCCCAAAAGTTGAACAACTCGAGTTGGATGAATACACTGGCTATGATGGATTCCGTTGTCGGGGAGGATCAGACGCTTCCCTTAGACATAAATGGAAGGTAAGAAAACAGATTTAGCTAGTCTGACATTAATATAGCTAGTAGTTTTCTCAGCTAGCTACGTGCTAACTAAGCTATGTTGCTAGCTAGCTAACGCCAGAGATACTTGTATTAGCTAGCTAGGTATTAGGTTACTATATCTCTCACTTAACAAAATGTTTTGCTACCTACACCATAACAGTGGAATTGTGAGAATAAAATGTAAGCTATCACTACTACACCTACAGCTAGGTATCTAGCTACTTTGATTGTCTACAACTGCAAGCCAGCAGGATAGGATGTTGTGTCAAATTAAGCTAGCTATTTCGCTAACTAGTAAATCGTTTAGTCTATTTTAATTCGTCATTAATCGTGTCATAAATGACAAGTCACGGAAACCCTTGGCGGGCGTGATGGATTTAAAACTAGCTAACGTTGTCCGTTTGTATGAATATAATAATATTAGCTCTACATGGCTAGCTCTCAAGTAAGTTACCAGACTCGGTTGAAAACCTGGCAAACGTCTAGCTAGCATTATAGCTAGCGTTTGGGTGATCATCATATGTCGCTCAACGAGAGCTATAATAGCTAGCCTAGGTTGTTTTTTATGAACCTATGTAGCTGCTACTGTAAACCTGCTACCCAGTTAAGCTACATCCCTTTATACCCTTGTCGTACACACAGCCCTGTCATATTTGTCGTGAACACGTGAAAAGCGGAAATTTGTTGGTGCTCTCATAGCGGAATTCATCAGCCAGCTGTGCAACTTTGAAGGTCCTTAGCAAGGATGTTGTTCGCCAATTCTATGCGTTAGAAAACTTTTCTTTCTTCCATTTCTTATCTGGATGCTTACCATGAAGTTGGTGTAATATCGGTAGGTCAATCTCTATCCTTGAATCTATACCCGACAGTATTGTAGCCGTGTCATGCTTAAAACAATGCTTTCAGAGTGTAGTGGTTTAGTTAACGTTGGCTAGTTGCTGTATTTTGATAAATAGACCGCCAGTAGCATCTCCGTAGTATTAAACCTATGTTTTTAACGGGGTTATCCAGGTGGCAAGCCTCCACGGTAACACAAGACGTTAAGAAAAGCAATGGTGTGAATTACACAATTCTGACACCTGGCTCTCCTCAGGTCTGCAATTAAACCTTAGTTCGGTTACTACTACGTTTGTTACGAAGCTCAAAAATATAATATACAATATTCCTCGCCATTATTTAACATTCTATTGTACTAGGCCTACTTGTAACTAGGATTTTTTTTAACAAACAGGAACGCGTAAGAAGAGGAAGTTGGTGTTTATTCCTTCTTTGTTGCAGAGGCTTGTCACAGCTTCTGGTTGTATTGCAGGTTTTGAATGAGGAGTAAAGTATTTGTTGTTTACTACAGTTAGTGTTTTCAGCGCACTTATAGTGCATCTGTACCCAGCTATGAAACATGTTGCTTTTGTCATATTGTCTGATTAACAGTCACCATTCTCATGCTGACTTGGTGATTGTAGAGCTTAGTGGTGTGGCCTATCCTGCAGTTCTATCAGTTGCTGTAACGACACATGGTCGTGGTGTGGTGTCTGCGCTAGTTGGTCTGTCCATCGGCAGTCTGTTAGATCAATGTCATTGTTCCTGTCTGATGTCACTGGGTTGGGGGTCAGTGCTGGACCTCTGCTGGAGCTGGTTTGCTCTATGATGATGGAAACAGTTTACTGGACACAGATTAAAGCTCAGCCCTGACCGTGACCATCATTTTAAAGAATGAATCTTCATTTCGACATGTCTGGGAGTCAAGAATCAGGCTTAGCTTCTAGCCTATGCATTAAGAATACTGGTCCTGGCTTGTAAAGCTGTTGACTCTGGTTAGGGACTGGGTAGGGGGGAGGGATCAACTGCCTTTACTGCCAGGAAGGAGGGGGGGGTAGGAAGGAAGTCATACAGAGCAGCTGTACATATTATTGGAGCCAAGAGTCACCACCTCTAGATCAGGTTCAAATAACTGACCATGGACTATCCTGCAAGTCATGTTCATGTCCAGCATGGCTTCGCGTCCAGTCCTGGGACAAGGCCTTGCACACCGTCTATTTTTGACACATCTTTGGATCTCCGAGCGCGCGATGCTGGACGTTTGTGTCTTAATGTGGCGTCATGGTTGTTGCAATGTAATATGTCGATCTTGGTGTTGTTATCCCGATAATGTGTCATTAACCATGCCCAGATCAGATGTTAGTGTGTGTGGACATGTTTGGTCTCTGTGCCTAACGCCACTGTTCTCATCCACATGTTCACCTCCCTGCTGGTCAACACCACAGCTCTGTTTGTCAACCATACAAAGACCTTTTAGGCTGCCAAACACTACTGCTTGGTGCATGTGTTTTACATGATGCCAGGGTAGCCTGTACATTACATTTAGTCATTTAGCAGACGCTCTTATCCAGAGCGACTTACAGTAAGTACAGGGACATTCCCCCCGAGGCAAGTAGGGTGAAGTGCCTTGCCCAAGGACACAACGTCTCATGGCACAGCCAGGAATCGAACCGGTAACCTTCAGATTACTAGCCCGACTCCCTAACCGCTCAGCCACCTGACTCCCTGACACATTAAACATGCAGTCTATACATGTTCTACTTCAGTGTGAAATCATTTGCATTTGAAAACGTGTGAAAACTCCACCCTCCTGGCTTTGGCAAGGTTGCGAAAGTGCACTCCCTCTGTCTGAACATTAGAGCCTGCATGCCACTGGCACATGGTCATACACACACACACACACACACACTGTGGTAAACAGTGGGCAGTTGGGAAGCAGCCACTGTCAGAGCAGGTTAAACTGAGCACAGAGTCATTCTCCAGACTCCAGCTATTTCTGGAGATTCCTCAGGGGCCAGGGTTCCAGGCGAGCGTGAGTAATGCACAAACACCAAACGCGCTTCTCATCTGCGCGCTCGCGTCCAGCACTCCAGCTCACAGAGGAGGGATCAGCTACATTAAGCTGGCTAATCATTTCAGCTGTGATGCTCTGGGGAGTTTGATGCATCTGTGTGATGGTACTGCATCCAGGACCTCAGCTGGTTGAATGTGTGGAGCACTATGCTCCCGGTACGGCTGTGCTTCTCTAATGGGCTTGATGTGACTGTGTCTCACCAGCTGTAGATCCAGACTCCCAGATGCTGGGGACTTCTCCATGGACAGCATGACAGGTATGGTGCCTGCAGTCTCTCAGCTCTCTCTGTCTTCGTCTGTCTGTCTCTCGCTCTTTGTCTCTGTCTCTCTCACTCTCTCTCTCCCTCACTGACTCTTTCTCCTGTCAAATCTCCTGTCATCGCTTTCTGTTTATCTGTTGTTGTCTTCCTCTCTCTTCTCCCCCCCCCCCCCCCCATCCCATGAGTGTTCATTAATGTCTCTTCTGGTGCGTTGCCGTGACTACAGTGTCTTGTGCCCACAGAGAGAGAGAGAGAGAGAGAGAGAGAGAGGCAGAGAGATAGATCTTGCTAATTAGCTCGCTGCTCATTCCCGGTTCTTGTCGGGACAGGAAGTCTCGCTTTGTCAGCTCCAAACAGTTTGAGAGGAGATAAGACACAGAGAAACTAAAGGTTGTGGGAACAGCTAATTCACTGGCTCCAGGTGAGAATCCGAATGGCAAAGCGGTTCGCTGTCCCGGCTACACACGCACCAATGAATCTACTGGTAGCAAACATGTCACACACGTCCACACACTTGGCCAGCTCTCTGTCTGTATCAGCTGTAGATCCCCTAGGTAACGGAACACCTGAGCCAGTTATAGCTGTGTGGGCAGCAGGGTGACCCAAGGGTGACAGCCAGGCACCATGACCGTGACTCCGGGGTGACTGTGACTCCTGGAGAACTGTCTGTGACTCCTGGAGAACTGTCTGTGACTCCTGGAGAACTGTCTGTGACTCCTGGAGAACTGTCTGTGACTCCTGGAGAACTGTCTGTGACTCCTGGAGAACTGTCTGTGACTCCTGGAGAACTGTCTGTGACTCCTGGAGAACTGTCTGTGACTCCCGGAGAACTGTCTGTGACTCCCGGAGAACTGTCTGTGACTCCCGGAGAACTGTCTGTGACTCCTGGAGAACTGTCTGTGACTCGGAGACTTGGCCTCTGACACGTGGGCACAGCTTTGAGTCTTTACAGACGGGGCCCGCTGGGAGCTCCGGACAAACGGACCATCAGCAGAGCTAGATAGAGTCATCCACGTTGCTTCTTTCCTGTGTCTGGACACCAAGATGGAGAGGACGGATGCAGCCCAGGCTGTCGCGGAAACGGAGCATCCCAACGAAGACCGTTTCGGTGTGAAACGTGCAGCTGAATCATTTATAGTGTTACATGAGCCGTGTGGTTAGAGGGCCGGTTGGCTCTCTGACCTGTGCATGTCTAAACAGGGCAGCTCTCCAGCGGGTCTCTCTCCCTCTCACCTCTCACCTCTGCCGGTCTCTCTGGAGAGAGGGTGTTTTCACGTCAGCGTGGTCCGCACGGCGCTGAGGTCATCATGTTTGTGTGGCGCCCGCCCGCCCTCCTACCTCCTCTCTCTCTCTTGTCCCCCCAGCTCTGTCGTTCCCGGACAAGATGTCTCCCGTCAAGGCGCTCACCATGAAGGACTATGAAAACGTGAGTGCTTGTCTGTCCCACGAAACACAGCTCCCCCCACCCCCCCCCCCCCTGCATGTTATTCTCTGCACCTCAGATTCCATATGGTGGGTAGTGCTGTGGACCTTTTAACCACACTATGTGGGGGGGGGGGGATTGTGACACCTTTTGCTGCTCTGGCAACCTGGAAGGGGGGGGGGGAGCCATGTATGGAGATGTAGCGGTGAACATGCCTGAAGGAAGGAGACTTGAGAAAGAGAGGGAATCAGAGTGCTCTGAAGCATGCATTTTTTGTGGTCGACTCAGATTTCTCTGCATGCTGACTGTATGATTAGAGTTCTGTAGAGTTGGACAGACTCTGCCTTCCCCCACATACACGGACACACGCTCAAACACACACACTCTGTTACGGAGACACACACACACACTCGCACTCCCTCACTTCATCCCCTGCCCAACCCCCAGCCCCAGATGTGTGTAGTTATAGGCCTGCTGCACAATGATGCACAGTCTAACACACACACACACACACACACACACACATGCACACACACACACACACACACACACACTCAGACTCTCTTTTCTTTTTCTCCAACCCCTGACCAAACAGAAACCCTCAATAGAAACTAGAATACAGTGCTCTTTCTCTCCCCTTCTCTCTCTCTCATTCTCTCTTTTTCTCATTCTCTCCCTCTCTCCCTCTCTCTCTCCCTCTCTCCCTCTGCTCACAGAGGCATGCTCTTAAATGCCTGCTCTTTCTCCAGGGATGAAAATGCTCACATGGTCTCTTCTGTTTGACCTCGTTAGTATTGTTGTGTTTTAACTAACAGCATTGGGCGACAGATGGACAGAAAGGGATTCATTCGTCCCCAGTGACCGTTTCCCATCAGCCTCGCCGTTGTGTGTCTGAAGGCCACTCCTGTCCCCAGTCACAGGAGAAGCGTCTCATTGTGTTGATGTTGCCTCTGCCCTTCCTCAGCAAATCACGGCCCTGAAGAAGGAGAACTTCAACCTGAAGCTGAGGATCTACTTCATGGAGGAGCACATGCAGCAGAAATGTGACGACTCCACAGAGGACATCTACAAAACGGTCCGTCTCGAATTGGTCCCTCGGTCTCTCTCCCTGTCTCTCCCTGTCTCTCTCTCTCTCTCTCTCTCTCTCTCTCTCTCTCTCTCTCTCTCTCTCTCTCTCGTGTGCATGGGTGTCCTGGCTGCATGTGCACAAGCACACCCGGTGCACATTCTGTCATTGACTCCCCTCAGTGTTGTCAAGTCACAGCTATGTGAGTCCCTCTGATTCATCTTGGACGGGATGTTTAGACAGACGACACCACCCCAGGCCCGTCCAACCACAGCCCAGTATTCCATCATCTGCCCAGCCTCAGTCTGAGCCACATGCCTTAATGACACCACAAGCCCAGCCTCAGTCTGAGCCCCGGGCCGTAATGACACCATAGCCTAGCAGCTCCAACCCTGTGCCTGACCCCCCGTCCCGAGTACAACAAGTCTTTGTCCCAGCCCCCCCCCCCCCCCCTCCGCTCCGTCCTCCAGACTCCCTCCCCCAGGGCCCGACATCTGACTGCTTTATGTTGGGGCTGGAGCCTGCTGTTGATCACCTCCTTAAACACCTGGCAGACACTCACAATGCCGCTCTTATGGTCAGCCTGCTTTGGTTTGTCCAACCCCAGGCTCCCGGTGATGTGTGGGCTTGGTGCACAGTTTCTCTGTGAACACACGCTCCAACCATCCACGAGAAGCCTACCCTATATGGTCTCCGAATCAGCAGAGGAACGACTCCAAAGGAAGCACACAAAATCGAAATGAATAAATAATGTTGCTTTTAAAATTGTTCTCGTGTTTGCCAAAAGTTAAATCCAGATGTTTTAGATCAGGTTGTATTACAGGTCGTCTTGGTTTGATTTGTGTGGGGTTTGATTCCATTTTATATTAGCTGGACTATGCATTTGTGTTCAATTATGATCTGTGTGAGGTCATTTTGAACCCAATGTGAGGTCCTGTTGCACAGCCTGCGCTCTGCTCTCCCAGGTTTTGAGTGTGTCCTCCTCTGCCCTCCTCAGAACATCGAGCTGAAGGTGGAGGTGGAGTCCATGAAGAGAGACCTGGCGGAGAAGCAGGAGCTACTGGTCTCTGCATCGTGAGTCCTGGTCAACCTGACCCAGCTCATCTCTCATGTCTGGGTCCACGGCAGTCATCTCACTGCCTGTCTGTGTGTGTGTATCTCTCTGTGTGTGTGTCTCCGTGTGTGTGTGTGTGTGTCTCTCTCTGTGTGTGTGTGTGTGTGTCTGTCGCTCCCAGGAAAGCCCTGGAGAGCCTGGCGGGACGGGAGGCGGGAGACTCCCAGCGTGTGAGGGAGCAGGCCCAGAGAGAGATAAGCACTCTCAGAGAAACACTAAGCAAGAAGATCTCTGATCTGGAGCAGGTTGGACCTAGTTGCTCTCACACACACACACACACACACACACACACACACACACACATCATTATATTATAAAGCTCATATCTCACCAGTATTTTAATCCAGATTAGTTAACCCCAGTAGGTGGTAAAAATTCCCTAGAACGGATATTTCTAAGCTTCAGTCTTCCTAACCCTCGTCTGGTCGGTGTTAACTGGCGCCTGTCCTCCACGTCAGGACGTGCGAGCGGCGGAGGAGGAGGTGGAGAAGATGGCCGCTATCGCCGAGCAGGAGAAGATGAGGAGCATCGGGATGGAGAAGCAGCTGCTGTCGCTGGGGTTGACTCCCGGCTCCGCCCCCGGCTCCGCCCCCCAGCCCTCCTCCGGCCTCCCCGAATCCCAGCAGCTGCAGCAGGCCCTGCAGGAGAGGGACGGGTACGACCTGGACACACGCACACACACGCATAGCATACACGCAACAAGATGGAGACACACATCAACTAATGCACGCATCACTTCCTGTGTCCCTCTACAGGGTGATCGAACAGCTGAGGACATCTGTGCAGAAGCAGGAAGTGCTGATCCAGCAGCTCCATCGGGCCAGCAGAGACCAGAACACCGACCCGACGTCCACAGACCTCCGCACTCAGCTCACACAACTCACCACTCTCATTGGCCAGAGAGATGAGGAACTCCAGGTAGAACGTCTCTCATTGGTGGATGGGTGTGGGTGTTGGGGGGGATCGTTAGGACTGAAGCCATTCTTCAGTCCTAATCCAGTGACGCTACAGAGACGAGTGTTTGACGTTACCGCTCATCAAGAGGATGTGAAGCGCGTCATCTGATGTGTCTGTGCTGTGTCCCTGGCAGGCGCTGAGGGCTGAGCTGGACCGGGAGAAGGACAAGACCCAGATGGGCGAGCAGGTTGGTCCTCACCTCTTTGGCTGCCATCTTTCCTCCCCTCTTAGCTTTCCCTGTGACACCAGCACTCAATCTGGAATCAGTCTGGTCTCAATAACTTTCAATGAGTTTCTCTCACCATACAGTAAAGGCCAATGGGCTGTCCCTTCATGCAGCTTAAGGTTTTTTGTATGATTGTATGATCATTTTGAACCGCTATTGTACTTTTATAATAGATAAAGAATATCAAGGTGAAAGCTTGGTCTGAGAGTGGAGCAGGGCTTTTAAGACCTGGAGACCTCTCCCCAGGACACTCTTCTACCCAGGATGCAGTGGGGTTTGTGTGGGTGCTGCCATGTCTGGGGCACGGGGCCTCTGGGCCGGCCATTCAGCTGGAGCTCCTTTGTTCTGTGTTGGGTCACAGTCGGCCCTCCAGCCATCTCTCATTTCTGTCTGCATCAACGACATCAAGTCGTACATTCACACACTCTTTCAATTTCTTTCTCGCTCTCTCTTTCTCTATCTCTTTGTCTCACACACTCACACACACACACTCACACCCAGGCTGTGTGTGCCGTTTGAGTAGCACGGTGACGTTGGTGACGCAGTGAGAACATGGTCTCTGGCAGCTTTCCTGGTTTTGTCCTCGTCTCTGTGGGACTCCTGTTGTGCTCTGTTGTGTGTGTTTGACTGAATTCTGTGTTTTCTGGACGTGTTTGAGGATGTGTGTGTGTGTGTTTTTCCGTGGTTGTTGTGCAGAGTCAAGTCTGTCCATGGAGTGCCTGGGGTCTTTGAAGTTTACAGAGAGTGGCCATTAGGCCTGCTTCCGCCATTTCCCCTTGGGGGTCAAGAAAGCACCTCCTCCTACGACTAACCACTATTATTGCCCGAGTGGAGAGTCCAGAATGGTCTGGTGTGTTATTCTGTCTCTGACCCTGGTCCTCGGGCCTTCCTGGAAGCAGCCCAGGGGGTTAGTGCTGGATTAACAGACTGGCAGCTCGCCGGGCCTCTCTGGGTTATTTACAGGCAACTTGATTCAAAACACGGCCGGCGTACTGAGCACCACTCAGGCCTGTCAGAGTCAGTCTGCTTCCTGTCTGTCAGATTAGGGAGGTGACGGAGGGTCAAGGAGAACAGGTAGTCGAGTTGAGCGTGCGCATCGTGACGTGAGTAATGGCGTAAAGGCCCTCTGTGGAGAAGCCTAGTGGTTTAGGACGGGAGGTGGCAGCAGTACCTGCTCTGGGGTGCCAGGGATGAAGCTCTGGGTGCCAGGGATGAAGCTCTGGGTGGCACCAGTCTGACCAGAGGAGACCTGCCGTCATCTCCAATCTGACTGCCCACACCTTAACACAGTCAAAGGCTGCCTAACCCACTACCTCCATCACCACCCACTCCAACCTAGCCCAGCCGGCCCCACACAGGGTTCACCTGACACGGGCCGTATCCAGAGCCCTGCACTCCTGTCTGGAAGAGAGAGTGCTGGTGATGGCGGTGGCAGCAGCCGTGACACAGATCAATGCAGCGACAGTGGCAGCTAGGGGATTTGGGTCTGATTGAATGTGCGGTTGGAGAGGGAGGAGGAGAGGAGAGGAGCGAGCGAGGCGAGCGAGGGAAGAGGAGGAGGAGGAAGAAGGATTAGAGGCTTAGGGCTAAGCTAGGTACACTGCCCAGCTCTGCTATCCTCCGCTCTGACCGGGAAGAGCTCAGTCTCCTGTGCTCTCCAGAACAGACAGGCAAAACGTTGCCATGGCTGGCAGAAGGACCACCACGGGACAGCCCCCAGCTTGTGTGTGAAGCGCCTTGTGGAGCCTGTGTGTGTGCGTGCGCTTGGTGGACCAGTCCGGTGGTGATCTAGCAGCACAGGGCCAGACCGAACCATGAGGGACCCGTGTCGGGTGTGTGGCGTGCGCATGGCGGGCAGCCAGTGTCGCTGGATCTTCAGCTCCACCGGGAGCAGGAAGCTGCAGGTCGTCCTGTCCCACGTGCTGGGCTGGGAGGTGGCCCGCAACGGCCGCAGCGAGTTCCTGTGTGGGAAGTGCGTGTTCCAGCTGGAGAAGGTGGTCCAGCTGGACGTGGAGATGAGCCGGCTCCAGGAGGAGCACGGGGCCCAGCTCCAGAAGCTGCAGGCCCAGAAGGACCATCTGGCCCAGTGCATCGCCCATATCTACACCCGCAACAACCCGGCCGGGGAGAGGGGAGGTGGGGACGGCGGCGGCAGAAGCAAGATCCCCCTCCGGAGGTCCTCTGGGGGGGGTAGCCCCGAGGAGGGGCAAGGTCTGGCAGGAGGGCAACACACCCTGGAGAGGCAGCAGCAGAGAGAGGCCGGGTGGCTGTCCGGGGGGCGTGTGAGGAGGTGTGTGAGTCTGGACATCCTGGGTGGGACCGGGGAGGTCCACGGGCGCTCAACCCCCAGGAAGCAGTCCGGATTTGGGGCAGGGACACCAAGTGAAACCCCTGTGAAGAACCCGGGTTTCCGGTCGACAAAGCTGCGCTCCAGGAGCATGTACCTGGACCTGGTCCAGCAGTAAGGTCACCCGCTCCACTTCTCTGCAGTCCCTGAACCCAGACCTCGCCCCTGACCCCACCTCCTCAGACCCCCCAGCTCGGAGACAACTGAGGGAGTCAAAGGTGTGGAGATTCAGAGAGAAGGCCCCCTCCTCTGAGAAGCAAACCAGAGCTCCACCCGGAGGACCTCCACCCGGAGGACCTCCACCCGGAGGACCTTCACCAGGAAAGCTTCCGAAGCCCCGCCCGGGCCAGCCGCCCCCGACCCAGCCCTCTGTGATCACCGAGCTGCTCCACCTCCTGCGCTCCATCCCCAGGCGTCCAGTCAGGGTGCCTCCAGAGAGCCGGCTCCCCCAGCTCCAGAGGCTCGCGGCGGGGGCTTCCCCACCTTGCCGCCTCACCCCGGGGCCTGGGGCCAGGCGCAGGCACAGGGAGGCCGAGTGGAAGTCCCTCCACGACCTCACCGAGGAGTTCAACGACGACTACGCCCCTCTTAAGGCAGAGGTAGCCATGCTCTGTACACGTCGGACCAAGATCTCCATAGAATAGAGGTCACGTTGGATTAACGTGTGTAACTGGCTGGTCTTGAATGGTCTTAAACTTGATTGAGGTTGTCCACTGGTTTATTTGTGTGTGTATGTGTGTAGTGTTCTAGAGGCAGGCGCACAGAAGCTCCGAAACGTCTCTCTTTGAGATGGTCGAATCAAGAGCTGCTTTCCTCTGTCTCGGAGCAGCCCGGGTGTTCCAGCCTTTAATCTCTGGTTCTCCTTCAGTCAGCCCTGACCTCCCTCTGTCCGGTCTCCCTTCCAGGGCTTGGAGGAGAAGCAGAGCGACCAGAGGAGGCTGGAGAGCTCCAACAAGCAGCTGGCTGCGGAGCTCCAGCAGATCAGGACCTCCAACCAGACCCTCAGTCAGACCCTGGAGGACGCTCACACCCAGGCCAAGGTACCAGGGGGCTGGCGGAGATCAGAACTGTGTCATCACATTATGTTATATGTTTAGTGGAATAAGTCACTTTTTTCCACTATTCCTAATCCTAACTGTATCATATAGTACCTAAAGAAAAACGTGTCATCTAGGACATAAAAATTCAAAACTAAACTCTACAATTTTAATACCAGACAATGTAAACAGAGCCAATTCTGTTCTGGCAGCCTGATTTCTGTAATGTATGATGTCTTTTTGGTGGCAGGCTCTCACTGGTCAGCTTGAAGAGAAGGAGAAGGAGGTCTCCTCAGAGAAGAAGAACACTTTGAAACGAGACAAGACCATCCAGGGCCTCACCTTGGTCCTCAGGGAGAAGGAGAAGGAGGTGGGCTTACAGGGCACTTTTAAAATGGCTGCCATTTTCCAACCGCAAGAAAAGAAACAATATTGTGATATTCTATCTATGATGGCTTGTTGGTAATGTGCAATATATTCTCACTAACTTTGACGGAAACAGATTAAATATGGATGTAGTTTACACGTTGACTGTTAGAAGGCAAGCTAACTGTTCATCCATGTATGCCATGCTACAGGACGCCCTGGGCGTACCAGATCAAAGTGTTTGGACGTCTCTTATGTAAGGGTCTCTCTCTAACTCGGTGTTGGGTGTGTGTGGTGGCGTTGCTCAGGTTGAGGAGCTGTGTCATGAGATTGAGGACCGGGATGAGGCTTTGGCCAAGGCCAGGGACACGGCTCACAAAGCCCAGCTCCAGAAATACCAGGCAAGCCAATATCAAGCACTACTTACGCTGTCTTTAATCCAACCCAACCTGTGTGTGTGTGTGTATGAGAGGGAGGGAGGGAGGGAGGGAGAGTGAAAGATAAAGCGAGTCTGAAAAAGAATGGAAGAGAGAGATATGAGAGAGACGTGCTTAAATGTTTACAATCTTGCCACTACATGGTCAAATACATATAACGTTTATACTCACCGGAGTACCCCCAGCCACACACACACCCACACACCTGCCCTTGGTAACCCCATATTTCCTATTGCCCCCCCTCCCCAGGGGGCAGAGGAGCACCAGAACCTGCTGATGGAGAAGCAGGCGGAGCTGGCCCTGCTACAGGGAGACCACCACGCCAAGGTAAGGGGCCAGTAGAGGCGGATGGATATGACGCCACGGTCTTAAGCTAACCGCCGGTCCACTGACCTCCACGTCTCCCTCCGCCTCCCTCTCGGCCAGGTTCTGGAGGCCCAGAAGCTGCAGCGGTCGCTGGGCAGGAGGGAGCAGGAGGTGGCCGACCTGCAACAGGCCAAGGAGCAGCAGGAGCTGGAGCTGGAAGACCTGCAGCAGCAGAAGAAGAAGGGAGACAAGGCCCTGAATGTAAGACCACCGGCGAAGGCCAGCCTAGTTTTCACCCCCCCCCCCAGTCAATGTTCTTGCTGTTGTAGTTCTTCATGATCTCGTGGTTGTTCCTGGTTCCCAGGAGGCCCAGAACCAGCTGAAGAAGCTGAGCGGGGAGCTGGCGGAGCGAGAGGCGGCGCTGGAGCAGCACTACCAGGAGCTGCTGGAGCAGACCCAGAGGAAGCTGCAGGCCCAGCACGCCTCCATCCAGCGCCTCACCACCACCCTGGCCGACAAGGAGCAGCAGCTGCAGGTAGGAGCTCCGTGTTCTGCTGGTGGGGAGAGAATGGGTTTCTTTAGTGTTTTGGGTGATATTTGGTCTAAGCGACCTACCACTCCTGCTTCCTGTTACTCTATTTCTCCTCCCTGTCTAATGTCCGTTTCTCTCTCTCTGTCTCCCCCTCTCCCCCAGGAGTACATGAACATGGTTCGAGACTTGGAGCACAGCAGGAGCCCGGGAGGAAGTGACATCATGCTATCCTAAGTTGCGTGAGCGACTGAGAGAGAAGGAGAAGGCTCTGGAGGTGTGTGGACTCTCCCAAGACACGCCACCCTCTCTCTATCTGTCTCTCTTCTCTCTCTTACACCTGGCGACTGTTATCATTAGCCAGTAGCATCTGGCTACGTGTGTTTTAAGCCTCCCCCTATCCTTCAGTAGTGTGTAAATACCACTTTATTGTATCTGTCATCCAGCAAGCGCTGGATGATAAGTTTGCGGCCGTCGAGGAGAAGGACAACGAGATCCACCAGCTCCAGCTGTCCCTCCGAGAGAAGGAGAGAGACTTGGAGAGACTCAACAACCTGCTGGCTCACAACGAGGACACCATCAGCGTAAGAGAGACCTCAGGGCTCCCGCACCATGCACGGACCGAGTAGAACCTACACTTTTATATACATTGTGTTTTCAGAATGCCCCGAACGTCCCCTACCCTTCCTTTCTCATCCGTGCTTTTAATCTCTTCTGCTTGTCCCCTCTCCCGTCGCCGCAGAGCTTTGACTCGCTCATCAAGGAGAAGGACGTGGAGCTGCAGCACCAGGTGAACACCCTGAAGAACATGCACAGAGCCAAGCAGGAGGTGGAGGACAACCTGAACAGGTCCCTCAGGGAGAAGGACGCCATCATCAGCCAGCTGCAGATCTCCCTGGAGGGCAAGACCAAGGACATGGAGGTAGGGGCACGCACAAACGCACACCTGACCCCCACACACACACACACACACACACACAACAAACACCTCACACACACCTCCCCCCCCCCCTCGGCAGGACATGGCTGGCGTGATGCTGAGCCAGTCTCAGAGCCAGGCACGTGACCTGGCTGAGCAGATGGGTCAGAGGTTAAAGGTGAACGAGGCCATGCTGGCCGAGGCTGTGAAGGCCAGGGAGAGGCTCGTGGCCGACAACGAGAGCGCCGTGGAGGGCCTGCTGGCCACCATCAGCAGCAAGGACCAGCTGCTCAAGGTAAACACACACACACACACACTCATTCTATCTCACTTGAACCCTGTGATTCTATGTTTAATAACGGTATCTTATGCCTCTCTAACATTTCCTTGCCTCGCCCTCCTCCAGGAATCGGCCGAGCGCTACAACCGCGCTCTGTCGGAGCGCGCCCAGGAGATCCAGGACATGAAGCGGCAGCGGGCCGAGAGGCAGCAGGAGCTCGCGGCCGCGGAGAGGCTCAGCTCCACGGCAACGCAGGAGGGTCACCTGGAAACGGCGGAGCTCCGGGCTCAGCTGGCGGAGAAGGACGCCATCATCAACGTGAGTCTGAGGCGGGAGGAGAGACTTCCTCACACAAAGGAGCGTCGGGGGGGACAGAGAGAAGCTCCCTGAGCTCATTAGAACAGGAAGCGCTCTCTGGCTTTCCTCGTTCCTTGTTTGTTCGCTGGATGCCCACAGGAAGAGGCAGACAGGACTGACTCCCAGCGAGACTGCTGACAGAGGACTAGAATGTCCCTTGACAGTAGGCTAACGAGTCACAGATGCCTGTGTACTGACCTGCCCCCCCCCCCCCCCCCTCCCTCCACTACTCCACCCGTAGAAGCTGCTGGAGCGCGGGCAGGAGAGGGACCACTTCCTGTTGGAGCTGCGCCAGCAGGAGGCGGCC
The DNA here is from genome assembly GCA_023658055.1 of Thaleichthys pacificus. Taxonomy (NCBI): domain Eukaryota; kingdom Metazoa; phylum Chordata; class Actinopteri; order Osmeriformes; family Osmeridae; genus Thaleichthys; species Thaleichthys pacificus. The sequence goes on from CM042876.1 coordinate 13,839,898, forward strand.
CCCCCCCAGGTGCTGGAGCTGAGGCAGACCATCCAGGTGCTGCGGGATCAGCTGGAGGAGAGGGAAGGTGAGGAGCCATGACACCCCAGCTCTCTGTCTCTCTCTCTGTCTGTCTCTCTCTCTCTCTGGCATGAGACCATGAGGACAGGTATACAACCTCTCTGGATCCACGATGAGCTAGCTACCTGCCCTGGATACAGCCTCTCTCGATAACACGCTCACACAAACTCGATTTTTTTAAGAAAATGTTGACACCGAGCATCTGCAAGTTCTCTCACGCTCCGTCCTTCCTTCCGCAGCCGAGCGGAGAAACAGCGAGGACAACATGGAGAAAGCTCCTCTCACCAAGAAGATGGCCGTGGTCCTGAAGAAGGAGCTGGCTCAGAAGACCGAGGCCCTCAACAAGGCCCTGAAGAGAGAGAACGAGCTGAAGGTGAACAGGCCCTCTGCGCCAGTCTGACTCCATATACGCCCAGACAGTAGGAAAGCAGTGGCACATTTCTAGAAGCCAGAGAGTCCTCTGGCGTTCTGTTGGGCCTAATATGTGTCTCTAATCTCATGTTGACTCGTCACTTGGTGAACAAGTACTCTTTGTCCAGACAGACCAAATCATTATTTTACTGCCTTTTTACCTTTATCATCCCCCCACATACAACCACACATCACCAAAAGGTTTAGTGCTTGAGGGTGACTTGCGTGTGGTCGAGGTGGGTTAACGTTGCCGTGTGCTGATCCAGATCTCCGTGGCGGAGCTGCAGTCGGTCCTGTCCGAGCTGGAGGGTCGAATCGAAGGCCAGGCCTGCCAACATCGAGTCCCTCACCGCCACTCTGGAGACCAAGGATGAGATCATCGATGTGAGACTGGACACACACACACACACCACTACACACACACGTTTTTGTTGTTGTTGTCAAGTATACAGCAGAAAGGGGACATGGGTGGAACTATGTTGTGTTCCTGCTGACAGGAGCTCCATGAGCGTCTGGGCCAGAGAGGGGACAGCCAGGCTGGTGCTGCCCAGCAGCAGGCTGCCGAGGCTGGGCTGGAGCGCTCCCTCCCCAGCCTCCCGCAGAGGGAGAGAACCATAATTGGGGGAGACCGCCAGAACGAAGAGGTCCACACTTTACCGCTAAAACTATTTAGATATAGTTATTGTTAGTCTGTTCTGACTGGATACTTAGATCAGCTTCTTTTCTGGGGTTGAAAAAATACACCAGCATATTTGAAAGCCCAAAAAGGGTTACAAGTACGTTTCCAGTGGTGGTCAAACCGGGCTGTCCATGATGGCATCCTGACCTCCACCCCTCCCTCCCCAGGCCCTGCCGGCCCTGGCCGTCCTGCAGATGGAGCGCGAGGCCCTGAACCGCTCTCTGAGGGCGGAGCAGCAGCTGTACTCCAGCCTGGTCCGCACCGTCAAGGAGCAGGACAGGTAGGGGGCTCAGTGGGGTGGATGGGGGGGAGGGGAGATGCCTCTTTGGGATTTATCATTGGCCTCTTGGTGGACAGTAATAGTTTGTATTCAAATATTGATTTAAGGCTCATCAGTTTTTTGAGCTTGATTTTATTGATTTTTTTTCGAATACAAAGACCAAATGAGCTAAAGATCCACACTTAATGGTAAAAGTGCACACTGCACCACAAGGTCGTGCTGAAGGGCGTGTGTGTGTGTGTGTGTCAGCGCCCAGCGCCTCCACGCGCTGCAGATGGAGCTGACGGCGGTGCAGCTCCTCAGACAGCAGCTGGAGGAGGGCGTGAGGACCAACGAGGAGCTGAGGGAGGACCTGGAGCGAGAGATCCACCGCGCCCAGCTCCGAGAAGGTGCCACATTCACACACTTCTAGAGGGGGAGGGGGGAGGAGGAGGGGGGAGGAGGGGGGGGGGGAGGAGGAGGGAGGAGGGATGGAAACACACATTCATGTTGCACAAACACAGCTTTTGTGTCATGTTCTCATGTCTGTTTGCACCTTCTCATACTTGTAACGTTGCCTGGTTACAAGCCTTGTGTCTGTCCGGCATGTCGTCTGCATGTATACCTTTTATACGGTGCTGCTTCTCTGCTCTGTCATCTGCTCTGTCATCTGCTCTGTCATCTGCTCTGTCACCTGCTCTGTCACCTGGCCCTGTCCTCCCTTCTGTCCAACATCCTCATCTGTTTGGACCTGAGCTACGGGATAGTCGACAGTAGATTGTTTTGGCTGTTAATGTCTACGCTTAACAAACTCCTCACCTGTCATGTCTTTCATCGTCATCATCCGTTTAATAAAGCATGCTGTGTGTCTTGTCTGTCCATCTGTCTCTCACTTCACACTTTCAGTTCAATTCTGTTTGATTTGTCCATTAAAAAAAAACTGTGTGTGTGTTACCGCCTCTCATCATCATCCTCATTAATCCAAACCCAGCCCAGCCATCTGTCCCTCATGTGAATCAGACACCACACGTTTCATAACCCACTGGAGGAATAGTGGGCTTTAAAAGCACTGACTATTTCATGCACGGAGATTATCCTCACATTCATAAGAGCTTAGCTCTTCACAGATAGACAACAGTCAAACGACCTCCTTATTGCCCCCCTTTCTCTCTAGGTCTCCTCCCCGTGATAAGGGGCCCACCTAGTCACATGACGTTAGCATGATGCTAATTCCTGTGGATATTTTGGGGTTTATGAAATCTCACGTATGGCTAGGTCACGTGCAGCCTGATGCCCTGTGGATGTAGCGGTGGCAAAACGGAGCACGCCGATCTAAAGTCAGGCAGGACGGAGGTAGAGAGGAAGAGAGGGAGGAATCGGTGTGGATCTGGCTAAAATGGAGGACTTATTCATCCCAATGTCTAATGCGTGTGTGTATTGGAGCGTGCGTGCACGTGTCGAGTGTGTTCATTTGTGGGGCACGTGTGTGTGTTCCCGTCTGGCTGCCAGGAGCAGGTGTGTATAAATAGGTCTCCTGGCAACGAGGTCTCATATTCACTCTACCTCAGGATGAGGACGAGCATTCGCTCTATAAATAGAGAGAAATATGGAGAGAGATTGGGGGGGGGGGGAGAGAGGGGGAAAGTTCCCATCTGTCTCTTTCGATAACCCGCAACTTCCTCACGGACAGTTTTAATAAGCCAGGCTTTTGTAAACATGCTTATGGCCTGCTCCTAGCTATACATGCAGTACTATGATTCAGGCCTTATGTAAGGCAGCACTTAGTCAACAACCCCCACTCTTCACAGCCAGCTGACCAGCCTGTATTGTGTGCGCAAAGTACCTGTTTATATATATATATATAATTTTTATGGAATCAATCGTAATACAGTTTCATTCGGAAAATACTAAAGAAATTAAACATGACAAACACTAAATCTTACAAACACAAAAAACTATAATAATATTAGTATAGACAGATAAAATAATATGAAAAAGAAAAGTGGAAAAACTTGATGAAAAGATGTGTTGGAGGTATAGATCTGTCTGGATGCCCACCAAACTTTTGCAATAAAAACAAAGTGACAGTTAGAGGTGTTTAACAAACTAAGCAACTTCATAGGTATGATAAAGCAAATCAAGTCTACTATAGAGGTTTTAGTGGGTTGCACACAAGTTAACTGAACCAAACAGAACATCTAATCATCCTATCCTCAGGTACCCAAAACCAGGTCTCATGTTCAGAACCGTGTCTTCAGAACCTTCCAGAACCTGTCTCAGAGACTCAATTGATACTCTTTAAAACGTGTCTCCCTGTTTCTTCAGAACCTCTGTCTAAACCCTTTTCTCTGTTTTTTGGAACATGTTCTTCAGAACCCGCAAATTTCAAATCATTATATTACTGCCATGTTGTCAGCAACGTAACACCTACAGAATCAAGACGCTCCGAATCGCATTCACAGAAGCCTCACCCCCCACCCTGGTTTGTCCTGCGTTACAGGTGTGGATCTGGTGGACCCCAGGGAGATGGAGAGCGTCCGACACCAGCTGGAGGATGCCCACCGCTGGAACACCTCGCTGCAGGCCCGCCTCGGAGCCATCCAGAACCGCGGGGGAGGGGTGGGCGCCACCAACGACACGGGTGAGCCCCTGCCACCAGGGGGTGCTACGCCGTACCTGTACACACACAACACAAGCACCATAGAGGAACACTATTCTGTATTCTAGCCTCTGTTAGCATCGCAGACGATTATAGTCTGTGCCCTCACAAAGTGTGACACCTTTGAATAGACAAATGCAGGAGTTCCGAAAATGCTAAAACACTAAACATGAACCGTTAACGACGACTGTGATGGATGCGGTTGGCATGAGTAGCTGATTCCTCTCTCCTCTGCAGCAGACACCATGAGCTTCGTGGCCGACCAGACGTCCTACATGAGCATCTGTGTGGGGGAGGGGGAGGAGAGGGGGCTGTCCCAGCTGTCAGACGAGGAGCTCAGACACAAGGTGAACTCTCACCCAGGACCGGCTGATCTTCCAGAGAAGCCCACCAAAAACATGTTTCATGGCTTATCCAATGATTCGTGTCTGGTTATCAATTCCCATAATTTGGATTTCAAATATATGCTTGGATGTACAGTGAAAAAGGTAAAAAAAATATATATAATATATATATATATATATATATTATACATTTTATATATTTTTGGGTGCCTAAGAATTCTGCACATTACGTGTTTGGAAAGTGAGTGGATGTATCAATACGTTAGATCTGATGTAGGTGATTGAGCCTGTACAGCAGGTGGGTGTTTTCTCACCCTGGGTGTGTCTCTGCTCCAGCTTGTGGAGCTGCAGGATCAGGTCAGCAGGCTTCAGGCCTCCAACGCTGACCTCCAGAGGAGGCTGACGGAGGAGAGGACAGACACTGACCCTGACCTGACCCTCGACCCCACTAGGAGGACGGAGGCTGGCCTAGCAGGCAGCAAGCCCAGGACACAGGTTAGACACGTAGATATAAACCAATGGCTTAGCTGCCTGGTTCAACGAGCCGTTTCAGAACCAGCCAGTTCCTTATTTTTGTAGTTCCTTATCCTTCCTCCATCGGATCTGAGGATCATCCTCCACTTCCTCCTAACCTTTGACTTCTGACCCTGAATTCTCACCTCTGCCTGGTAGTTACTAATGCCTTATCCGTGGCCCTTTTGTCAGTAGTGATCTGTCTGAACTCTCTAACCTGTGTCTTGTCTGTCTGCTGTAGGTAGCGTCTCCTACCTCCCTCTTTTTCTCCACCCCTCCTCTAACCAGTCCCTGTTTTCTTATCTCTGTGTCCATGGACCTGTCCTCCACCTTCTCCTCCACCTCCTCCTCCTCTTTCTACTCCATCTCCTCCTCCACCCACCTCCTCCTCCTCCCATTAGGCCTCTCACCCCATCCTGCCGTTGCTGTGCAGTGCTTTTTACGGGTTCTGTTCCTTCATTGCATTTTCTTTTACCAAGCCATGTGTGTCACATTCGCCTGCCACCCCATTACTGTAGCTCATAGAGAGGACGATGAAGCAGCAGGCGGGAGGGCAGGGCACAGCGACCCCCTCAGGATGGGATGGGTTACTGCAGGCAGACCGCAGTCTGGGTCAGGTAGGCATGGGGAGCAAGTCTGGAAGGAGGGACAAGCCTTCCTCGTATGGACTTTGATCATATCAAAGACATTTTGGGGGAAAAGCATGAAATAACGAACAGCTTATCCCAAATCAAAGTCGCAGTATTCCTAGTGTTTTATTCCCAGAGTTCCTTACCTCACCTTGCTCGTGATCTCTCTCAGGCTGTGGACGGGGGGCAGGGGACGACTGCAGACGCCAGCCCGAGGGGAGGGGATAGGAGGGAGGGAGAGCTGCTCCGGTCTCTCCTGGACGAATGTGGAGTCCTGTCAGCCAATCAGCTCAGGTGAGACGCCAGGACATCTCCATATGGCTCTCTGCTAGCTCAGGTCAAGATATCGAAACAAACATTGAAGGACATATCAGACTTGTAGGTTTTTTCTGATGTTTATATTTGAAGAGTGATGATGAAAGGGGATGATGACGTTTCAGGGACGAGGTCCAGAGGCTGAGGTCGGAGCGCCAAGAGCTGCGAGGGCTCCTGAAGGAGGGGAAGTCGTCCGAGAGGAGGGAGAAGGAGAGCGACGACAGCTGCGTCGCCAGCGAGGCTGACCTGCAGCAGACCGTGGACAGGCTGAGGTCGGAGGCCAGAGGTCACCGCGGGGTCATCCGCCTCCTGCAGGAGCAGCTGGAGACCAGCGCGGTTCTTGCGGCCGCCGATGGGGAGACGACCCTCGACCCGGAGCTGGTCGCTGGCGTGAGCCGGGAGGCCGAGAGGCCGCGGGCCGAGAAGGAGGCAGCGCAGAGGAGGGGAAGAGGGAAGGAGGGAGAGACGAAAGGGACGACGCGGGGAGATCATCTTACCCCCCAGGGAAGCAGTCCTCCACGCCAAGGGCCGGTCACCAAGCAAGAGTCACCAACAGCAGGCATCCAAACGGGCGGTAAGATCTCTCTCAAACGTATAGATGGATGTCTCTTTTTATTTTGTGACCTTTGTTGGTGTCTAGATGGTCTCGTGATGTTCTTGGCTGTGTTTCAGGCGGGGCTCAAGTCTCGCCTCCCGGTTCCTGTGAGGCTGAAGAGCGAGGGCAGCAGTGGGTGGAGCAGCAGAGAGTCTGTGCAGCCAGACAGCTCCAGCGAAGCACAGCACCCCAACCAGGACCACAGAGGAGTTTTCGGGTCCGATCAAAAGACATCTCCAGACTCCGATTCCCCAAGCTCCACCCTGGACGTCAACCTAGGGTCGGCCCAGCACCCGGGGGCCAGACTGGGCATGGAGGTCAGGAAAGGGCCAGGCTTGGAGGACCACCAGGCCACTGAGATGGAGCCCTGGCAGGGCCAGTCTGACAGAGAGCTCCTGGCCCAGCTGGAGCTCCTCCACCAGGAGTGCCAGGAGAAGGAGGGGCTGGTCGTCCGATTGGAGGAGCAGGTAGCGGAGTGGGAGGAGCTTCAAGCTCAGCTCCAGGAGAAGGACAAGCTGAACCGCCAGTATCCTGGAGGCCCTGCAGGCCGCAGAGTCCACCATCGCTTACCTGACCGCCTGCAACCTGGACAGCCAGGCAGGGGGAGGGCCACCCGCCGGCCCCGGCTCCGACCCTGCCCTCCGCAGGCAGTGTGTGGAACTGCAGAAGGCGCTGCAGGAGAAGGAGAAGCTCAACAGCCAGCTGGTGGAGTGTCTCAGCATGGCAGAGACGGCCATCTCCTCTCTCAGCGCCACCTCGCCGTCCTCGTCCGACGGCTCGGACGGCCGGGGCGACCCCCAGGAGCTGTGCGCGAGGCTGGAGGCCGCCCTGCGCCAGGTCAACGCCTCCCTGGACGGCCGCGGGCCGGCCGCGGGGCCCGGGGCCGCCGCCGGGGGGCAACGGGGCCCGGACCAAGAGGTGCAGCGACAGGCCGACTCCCTGCAGGAGGCGCTGTGGGAGCAGAGCAGGCTCAACGCCGAGCTGCAGGAGAGGCTGAGGGCCGCCGAGGCAGCCTGCTGCGCGGCCGGGAGGGGACGCCAAAGCCAACACCGCCCCCTCTGGCCTGGAGGGCAGCGGCAACAGACAGGTGGAGGGACAGCATGGGAGAAACAAGATGGCGTCGTCAGAGAGGACGGGTGCGAGCCAGGAGGAGATGCGCAGGCGTCTGTCGGAGTGTCTGGGAGTCACGGAGGCAGCTATAGCCTCTCTCAGCAGTTCTCTGTACAGCTACAGGCTCCACCTTCTCTGCCGACAGACTGGCTCAGACAGGTTCGGACCTCCAGACACAGCTGGACAGGCTCCAGAGAGTCCTGAAAGAGAAGGAAGCACTGGGAGAGGCGGGCTCAGCAGGACCCTGCAGAACCTCCACCCACCAGAACCAGACACCCGCAGGGGCTGGAGCCGGGGGACCGTCCACCCAGAACCCCCACCACAACCTCTGCCTCCTCCAGAGGCTCTTCTACGAACATGCCCAGAGGATCTCAGAGCTCCAGGCCGCCCTGGAGACGCGCGATGCCCAGCTGCGGGAACCCGGTCCTGGGGCAGCAGCATCAGGAAACGCCCAGGCTCAGACGGAGGCCTTGCAGAAGGCCCTGAAGGAGAAGAAGAAGACGTGCAGGAGCCTGGAGGAGAAGCTGGCCACGGCTCAGTCCATCATCGCCCTGCACAACTCCAAGAAGCCCAGTGAAGGAGCTTCACATACGGGTAAGGTGTCACCTTATATAACCCACCTGCAGTCCATGATGGGTCTGACAGTCAGTTACTATTTAACATTGTGACAATTCAAATATATAACTAAATACATATAGGCCCAGTTTGGATTAAGCCTAGTCCTGCAGTAAGATAAATATTTAATGAAGATCTCCATTGAGAAGGTTTTTAGTCTAGGACTAGGCATAATCCATGTCTGGGAAACTGGGCCCTAATTATATATAACCTACTCATACCATGAAATAAACCGTATAGACACTGTACACAAGCCTGTAAGTGCATCTGTGTGGGTAGAGATGCATGTTTGCAGGTGTGAGGCATGAGAGCCAGGCCTTACCGTATGCACCAGAGGGAGGTTTGGACTGGCTTTGACGCATGCTCCCGACAGCAAGGTCGCAGCGAGCAGGCACCTGTGTGTGCCTCCTCTTCCCATGTGACCATAAAGCGACGGCAGACACATAAGCCAGGATCAAAACAGACCTTGGCTTTCCCTGTCTGAAAGAGAGGGGGGGCAAGACAAATCGAGAGCGAGCGCAAGAGGGAAAAGAACACACACACACACACCGCCGTCCAGTGGACGTGGCGTTCCTAACCCTTGGCGTGTGTTGTCTAGCGCCCCCTCCGGAGCGGGATGAGAAGGGCGTGCAGGTGGACCAGCAGGACCTGGGTTACGAGACCAGTGGCAAGAGTGAGACTGAGGTGGATAGGGAGGAGAGCAGTAGCACAGGTAGAACACCTCGTCTAGCCGTCCGTCTGGACAGCCGGTCGGTGCATGTCTGTCTGGAGAGTGGACACTAACGATGAATCCCACTTGTGGCTGCTGGAGTCTGTTTGCATGAGGAATGGGCACTACTTATTATATAACCCACACGTGTGTGTGTGTGTGAGATCTGGGTCTTCTGTTTGTTCTGGTTTTTACCTGGGTTCTGGTTATGCTGTGATTAAGACATGCTTGTCTCTCTGCTTGAGTCTCCTGCATGGTCTCTCTCTCTCTCTCTCTCTGGAGTGTTGGAATGATCACTCACTCCAAACGATAATATCTCCTGTCTGGTCCTGTCCTGCTCTTCCCTGGTTCTGATGCACCCAAGCTAAACTCGTTCTTCTCTCACTCTCTACCCATTCCTGTCAGCTGGTATTCATATCATATCCCTTTTTGACGACGTGTGTGTGTGTGTGTGGTTCCTCAGACATGTTTGGCGGTCTGCAGCCTCGCCCCAGCGGCTCCTGCAGTCTCCCGTCCCTGCCCCAGGACCAGACCACCTTCTCCTCCACAGAGAACCTGGACTCGGCCTCCAGCGCCTCCTACCCCAGCTCCCCCGCTCTCAGCTCCCCCAAGGTACCAGCCTGACCCGGGCTTGCCTCCCCCCCCCCCCCCCCTCCCCTGCTGTCAAAACCCCATATCGCCATACATGTGCATGGCAACTATTTTTTATTTGTCCCTGTCGAACCCTTCGGTGAAATCTTCTCCTCCTTCCACTGTTACTCCCTCTCTCCCTTTTTATGTCTCTCTTTCCGTCTCTCTGTCTTGACCTCTTTCTTCCCCATTGCCCCCTCCCCTCTCCCCCCCCCCCTCCTCTCCTCCCCCAGGTGGGTCTGAAGAGCCTGCAGACGTACGAGGACTACGGCGTGTCGGAGGACCCAGCCGAGCTCCGGGCTCAGATCACGGAGCTGAAGCGTCACCTGGAGAGCCAGCTCAGGGTCACCGTCCACCTCCAGGCCCTGCTGCGGCCCAACTCCCTCTCCTCCGACCCGCCCGCCGGAGGGCCCGGGGGGGCCGGCGCCCAGGACGGGGCCCCTGCGGGTCTCCTGGAGCGAGGGGAAGAAGGAGGGAAGGAGGAGCAGAGGCAGGCGATGGAGGAGAGGATCGGGCGTCTGAGCGTGGAGCTGGAGAGGGAGAGGAGAGTGAACAGGAGCATGAGCGAGCAGCTGCAGCAGGTCCAGCATCGGAGCCGCTCCGCCTCTCCTGCCAGGTACCAGCTCTCTCTCTTTCACTCTGTCTCTCCCTCTCTCTTTCCTTCTCTCTCTCTCTCTCTCTCTCTCTCTCACCCTCTCTCCCTTTTGCACTCTTGCTCTTTCTGTCTTTCACTTCAGCTGTCTCTTACATTCTGGTTTCTCTCCCTCCTTCCTCTCCTCTACCCATCCCCCTCTCCATATATTCCCCCTTCCTTCCTTGCATCAATCCTCTCCTTCTTCCCCGTGTCCACTTCTCCATCCCTCCCCACGTCCCTTCCCCCCCCCCACCTCCCCTCCTCCTCCAGGATGGACTCTCTGGTCCAGTCCCAGGCCCGGGAGCTGTCCCAGCTGAGGCAGCAGATCCAGCAGAGCCGCGGGCTGGGTGCCCTGCAGCGCCACCAGCTGGAGGAGCTGAGCCGGGCCTTCGAGGAGCTGCTGCAGGCCAGCGACGTGGACTACTACCTGGGGGAGGTCTTCAGGGAGCAGCTGGACAAGAGCCTCAATATCCAGGAGAGCCTGGAGGGCCGCTTGGAGAAAGGTAGCACGGAACGCAGGCGTGCAAAGGGTAGCACAGACAGAAATATGCCTCAAATCTCAGTACAGGCGACAGGCCAAAAACTGTCACCACATACGGATGATGATGATGATACCACAATTTCATTTTTCACAATCCCCTCGGTGCCGCTAAACATCCAGATGTAAATGTAGTAGACAGCCCTGAGGTGAAGCCAGCTCTGTTTAGCCAAGTCATCCCTTGGTGACACTGACACAACACTCAGGCTATCTCGACCGCGCCAGCCCAAACAGAGTGGTGCCAAAGGGCACACACACACTGCCAGCCAACGAGCTCACAGAGAGGCTGCCAATGCCAACACACACACCAGCCCAACACTGGGCCTTTCACTACTCCAAGCAGCTTTCTCTCTTGGCGTGACTCGGCGCACGCCATCCAAGATGGTGGACAGGGTGAGGTTGATAGAAAAGTACTCCGTCGTGGTTCACTGATCTCTGGAGACTGACTATGCAGGCTACCCCTGTGAGGGAGAAAGCGAGAGAGAGACCACTGCCTTGAGAGGGAGAGAGAGGACGCGGATAGAGAGGGAGAGAAACAGAGTTGTGACTGATGCAGCAGGACGGCTCCTTCACCATGTCTCTCTCTGTCCTCATCTCCTAGGAGGCGGCCATCAAGATAACGAGGACGCAGCCGTGCTGGAGCTGGCTCAAAGGTACCGCTCTCTACCGCACACACAAACACACACTGCCACACACACACACAAATACCTCTTCCATGAAGCCTTCTCCTTAAGTTAGACTTTACACACACTTAAACACACTTCATTCCTTGGAGAACTTGCGTCGAGAACTTGAAGGAAAGTGATCTTGGCCACAGGTTAGCATTTTAGCACGGCTAGCAAAACAGGCTAGCATGATAATCCTAACCCCCTGACTGAGGTCACTAGCTACGTCCCCTGAGCAGATACACCAGCAGGTCACGCTGCTAAACGGCTCTCCCTAGCCTCGTGGGGCTCAGCTTCATGAGGTCAGGAGGTCACACTGACAGAGTAGGGTTCTCGCCCCTGTCCCTGGTGCGGCTAGCCCTGGACTGCTTCACCAGGAGTTGCAGTACCTGACCTGTCAGTCGGAGGGCGACATCGAGCCATCAGACACCTTCGCCAGGCTGGAGGAGGAGATCGAGCACCTGCGCTCTCAGCTAGAGGGCGAGCGTGAGCTGCTGCAGCAACACTTCTACTTCCTGGTCCAGCAGAACCAGAGCCTGGCTGAGTGCACCAGAGAGCAGCTGGATCTGTGAGTGGACTGGACCAGGACGGAGCATGCGTTTGCTGTGAACTCTCTCTTCCTCCTCCTCCTTCAAGATGGCTACTCCTACTCTGAAGTGGAAAATCTGAAAACAACGGATACAATGAAGTTGATTGACAGATTTCTTATTTTTCCTGTTCCTTTGTGTGAACGTTTTCTTTTTCTTTCGAGGGGTTTTCTCCGGTTCTTGGATTGTGAGCTGACGTTGGACTGAGTAGAGATTGTGTTTCAGTCTGTGTGTGTCAGACTGTGTGGAAGCTGTGTAGCGGATACTCCAGTCTCTTATCAGTTCGCCCTACCTTTAAGCTGCCTCACCTCTCACCTTGGATTCGCCTTTCTTCTCTCGTCTCTGCTCTTCCCTCCCTCCATTTATCTCTCCCTCCCTCCCTCAGACTCTCCAAGGAGCTTCAGGAGAAGACTCGTTTGGTCCACAGCCTGCAGAGTCAGCTGAGAGGACAAACTCCCAGCAGCCACCTCTCCTCTGCCTCCGACCTCTCCGACAGGGCGTCGCAGGAAGCCAACGCCTCCCGCAACAGCCTCACGTCCTACGCCTCACAAAATGGCCGCCCGGGCCTACACGGTAAGCAGCCAGACCTGGACAGAGACAGATTAACATACTGGACGGCTCTGAGCTGTTTTGCTATACTTCTTTATATATTGTATATCTTAGGTCATAGTCATGTTTTTTGCAGTAGTCTAGTCATGTGGATATAGACACTGGTTGGACTGGCTGAATTATTACAGGGCCTGGTAAAGTTTGTGACTGGGTGGAAGGTTACTTCAGTCAAGGATTAGACCGGGTCTGTCCTCGCTACATTAAATATGGATCTTTTTCCCCCCCTGATGAGATTGCCTGAATCTCTGGTCCTCGACCTATCCCTGCTTCTGGTCTGGCCGGGTAGTGGCCATGTTGTAGTAATGGCACTTCTTTTCCACTCAGGCCCATTGTGGTCCAGTCAGCCGTCCCGCAGAACAAAGAGGGTCAGCCAAGGGCAGGACAGGTGTTCTCTTACCTCTATCCCTCCATGCCTCCATCCTCTGCTTGGAGCTGCATTATTCAGGAGCACCTATCCGGTTTAATCTTCAAATTGTGTTTCCCTTGAGAGGAGACAATGAGGGCTATTAGAGAGATGCATGATGTGGGTGACTGACACGTGGGGAGGAGAGAGAGAGAGGGGGGATGGAGAGAGAGGGGGGGATGGAGAGAGAGATAGAGGGGGGGGGGGTGGAGAGAGAGATGGGGGATGAAGAGAGAGCAGGGTCCAAAGCCAAAACGTTCTTTTCCTGTAACGCTGCTTGAATGTGTTTTAGTTGAGAGATGCTAGCTAGCTAGCTAGCTAGCTAACGTAGAGTTGGAGCTCACTAACTCACAGGTTACCTGAGAACTTGGAGACGCGTCGCTAAAGCAGCTGCTAGGCTAGTACACTGCTGACAAGATAGTCTATAGAAGCTACGCAAACTGAGACGACTGTTGCGTACAAGGCTAAGCAGGTCTACGCAAGGCTAACAGACACAGCGATTGTTTAGCCAACGCTAGACCCGAGGAGATGGATAAAGAGGAAGTCCAGACAGAGAAACAGGAAGAGGTCTCTCTCAGGAGATGGAAGCGGGCTCTGGAAGCTTCTAAAAGGAACAAGGGTATTTTTGACCCCGAGATGCTGAGCGATCTTTCTCTTCAGGTGTCTTCATCCTAATATTCATTGCCTTCCACCACAGGGCTGAAAGATTCCAATGGAGATCTGGCCACGTCCTCCGAGTCTGCAGCCAAACATTGCGGGGGTGGAGCCAAAGCCGGGGGCGTGTCCGGCCGCGAGGGGAGCTCCGTCAGGCTGCAGAGGGAGAACGTCCGCCTGCAGGACCAGCTGAGGAGCAGCGAGGAGCTCAACACCACCCTGCGTAGCGAGCTGGACCTCCACCGCTCAATCCTGGACCAGAACCAGAACCAGCCTCACAACCAGGTCCAGAACCAGGACCACGCAGGGCCAGCGCCACAGAGGGAGGCCCAGATAGGAGAAGGACTGTCAGGCACACAGCAGGACACAGCCCAGCAACACAACATGAACCCAGGTACTGGACCCGAGTCTGACCTAGGGGGGGATCTTCACCTGGAGGTGGGGTGAGGGGTAGGGTTTGGTGTTGTTAAGAGATGACCAATTTCTGCTTGAAAAAAGCTTTTGGTCTTTGTTTGTACAGTTTGATGGTGTCTCTGTAGATGTCTCTGTGAAAGCATGTATGTAAATGTGTGTGTGTGTGTCTGCCCATCAGACCTGCTGGCAGAGCACCTGCTGGAGATCAGGGCTCTGAGACAACGTCTAGAGGAGACCATCCGCACCAACGACCGGCTCAGAGAGCAACTCGAGAGGAGATTGGCTGAGGTGGACCGAGACCCAGGTACACACACAACACACACACTCATGTACAGTATGAAATCACTCAACATGCGTACAGTCACCCTTTTAACATTTCCTCAAAAGACTGTACTACTACATGTGTTTGGGCTCCGAATTGTGGATCGACACGCTCTTCATCTGATTCTGGAGCTCTGCTTTTAACATGCCTAGCTATCTGTGTGTCCCCAGGACATAGATTTAGTCCCTTCTTAGGTCTCAGAACCAAGGTCAATCCTACCTGACTCTGGCTGACTGTGTGTGTGTGTCCAGCAGCCACCAACATCTTCATCCAGGGTATGGAGGACCAGGGTCAGCTGACCAGCGAGCTGCGACTCCTCTGGGAGCAGAACCAGGTTCTGAAGGAGCAGCTCAGCCTTGGCTCCAGAGGTAGCACACACACACACACACAGACACACACCCCAGGGGAGCTGTTTTTACACAACAACACATTCATATACATTCGATGTGACAGACACATGCGCACACACATCATAGTTGGTATATCGCCCCTCTCATCCGTGTGTGTGTGTGTCCCAGACAAGCAGAAGGAGAATGACAAGCTGCGCGAGGCCCTTGCCAGGAGGACGGCTAAGCTGGAGCAGAGCAGGAAGGAGGCGGAGCTTCTGAGGCAGGAACACGCTCGCCTGCAGGACACACTGGAGAGAAGCTCCCAGGAGAACACACACCTGCAGGAGAGCCTGCACTACAGCAGGGAGGAACTGCACAGGTACACACACACACACACCAGGAGAACACACACCTGCAGGAGAGTCGCACTACAGCAGGGAGGAACTGCACAGAAACACAGACACACACACGGATGCTCTAGCAACACTGTCGTATCATCGTCCCAATCACCCCATGCAACATGAAACGACACGCACATACACCAATTAGAAGATACTCTCATCATAATGACTGTGACATTACGCTCTTTACATCTTCATTATCATCATTACCATGGCAGTCAAAGGGAACCATATGTGTAATAGAGGCACACACACACACACACACACACACACCCAGTAGTGAGGACCTGTGACCTGGGCCCCAGTGACACAGTTGAGTGGGGTGGGCACCTGACACCAGGAGTCTGGTGTCAGGTGATATTGCTTCTCCTCTCCCTTTCCTGTGTGTGTGTGGACGGTTACTGGAATGCCGTGTGTACGTTCAACCCGTGTGTGTTTGAGTGACTTGTGAGGTGATGTTGATGTGTGTATACCCCCCACACCCCCCCCAGGCTGCAGTGTGAGGTGATGTTGATGTGTGTATACCCCCCCCCCCCCCCCAGGCTGCAGTGTGAGGTGAAGCACCAGAGGCAGCAGCTCTCAGACAGCCAGAACCTCCTGCAGTCTCTACGCGTGGAGCTGCAGGTCTACGAGAAGATCAAGACTGGAACACACACAGGTACACACACACTCTAGCCCTGTGTCACAGAGAGTATTAGTACTGGTACTAGTTATAGTCTTGGTCCTGAGATTCCCATGGGTGTTTGACCCATTTTCCTTTCCTGCAGAGTCTCTTCACGAAGCTCAGGGTCCTGGCCCTGGTCCTGGTCTTGGCCCTGGTCTTGGTCCTGGTCCTGGCTCTGTACCGCTGGACCTGGGGGAGCTTCTGAGGGAGATGCGTCACCTGCGTGTGCAGCTGGAGAGGAGCATCCACACCAACACGGCTCTGAGACGGAGGCTGGAGGAGCAGCTCCACTCAGGACCCAGCAGAGACACCATCAACATCAACTACCTGCTCTCCACGCCAGGTACACACACACACACGTGTTCACATGCACAGACACACACGCTCTGATGTATACTGATGTGTTGTTGGTAGTGTTTACATACATTTAGTCATTTAGCAGACGCTCTTATCCAGAGCGACTTACAGTAGTGTTGACCATGTGTGTGTGTTTCTGTGTGTGTGTGTGTTCCAGAGGACGGAGGCAGGTCTCCAGGTCGTGACCCTCTCCACCACTCCTCCCACTCTCACCATGACCCCGCCTCTGATCACCATGGTAACCAAGACCCAGCAAGACCTCAAGTCTACGACGGCTGGAAGGTTAATGTCATTTACAGAGTAAAAGGTGAGTTTGTACTAACTTGTGTGTGTTTCTGTGTGCTTGTGTGTGTCCGTCCAGACGCTAAGCGCCAGCCCCGGTCGGAGCAGGACGGTGAGTCCCAGTGCAGCTCTGGAGGGGACAGCGTCACGAGCGGCCCGTCCCGCCTGGTGCCGGGTCACCGTCTCTGGGCGAGCCGCGGCGGGCGCCACGTGCTGGGCCTGACGGAGGACCACAGCGCCCTGCGCAAGCAGGTCTCCGAGGCCCGCCGGCTCACGCGCAGCCTGGACACGCGCCTGCAGGAGTGGGCGCACACACTGAAGCAGCAGGGCCAGGACAACAGGGTAAACACACACACACACACCAGTGTTGTAGGCTGTATTCGAAAAGTGAAGGTGTGCAAAAAGGTGTTACGGTGTGTGAATAAGACTGTGTGTGTGTGTGTGTGTGTGTGTGTGCAGGCCTCAGAGCCCGGGCAGCAGGTGTCAGGCCTGTGCGGCAGTGTGAGCACCATGCAGCAGGTCCTGGAGGAGGCAGGCAGGCTGCTGAAGCTCTACTGGAGGGTCTCCCTGCCTGCCAGCCCCCCCACAGGGGAGAACAGCTCCTTCACCCACCAGCAGGTAGGAACACACACACACAGAGAACAGGAGAACATGGACACACACATACTGGACTAAGTCATTGGTCACTGGGCACCCAGACACACACAAACCCTGGACACAACCATGTCGACTCCCCTTCCAAGCACACACACTGTACCCCGAGTCATCTGAATCATCTAGGTCCCCCAAGCCCCATCTCTCTCTGTCACCGGTGACAAACGGTGTCTCAAAGGAGCTCTGTGAAACACGAACCGCTGTTTGTGGTCGGTGGTCTGCCGCAGGTGGTTAGACTGGGAACGATCTCTGATGTATTTTGCTGTTCTTGCCTTTCTGTTGTCTCTCTCCTTCCTTCTCTCTCCTCTCCTCTCTCTCTCTCCTCCTCTCTCTCTCCCCCCCCCCCCCCCCGTCAGGAGGAGCTCCTGCAGGGTGAGGTGTCCCGTCTGAAGGCCAGGCTGTCCCAGCAGGAGAGGATGCTGAACGGGGCGGTGAAGCGTCTGCGCTCCACCAACCAGCTGAAGGAGGGCATGGAGAGGGTCATCATAGACCAGCGTACGTCCTCACACCACCTCACAGACAAGCGAATGTACATGTTTTTGTAGCCATTTCTGGATTCTCCTCACCAGTGAGACCTTACATGCATTAGTGCACTGACAGAAGTTGGTTGTCGGATCTAAGGCTGAGTGGGTCAGGTCAGAGTAGTGACACGCCCCCTTTTCTGTGTTTTTGTGAATCCAGTGGCGCTGACCCACGGAGTTCTGAAGAAGGCCCGGGGGAATCTGGAGGTAAGTCCTAGAAGCAGAACCTGCAGCTTTGACCTGGTCCATCACTTAGTCCAACCACTAACCCTGTCGGCCTCAGGGAAGGTTCCTCTGTTAATAACTCTCCATCTGCCGGTGTCTCTTATCTCTCTCTCTTCTTCCTTGTTCATATGGGTCAAATGTCAGACAAATTATTACACCCTCTTTGGCCTGAAGGGTCAGTCTGGAGACCCAGAGGAAGGTTAGTGTGTTTGTGTGTGTGTGAGGCACGGGGCTTCACAGTGTTAAGTCATCCTGCATGACTTGTGTTATTTTTAGTACGCTAACTTTTGGTTTCCTCCAAAAGTTGTCGAATTCAAGAGTTTATCTGGAAAAGGTGTTCTTGTGGAATGCTTTCGCATGAAATGGTTTTTAAACCTCCAGGCCCAAATGCATGCTGGGACCTTAACCGCTTCAGCTTTGATGTTTCTAGGCTGAGCGGTTGATGGATGACGGATGCATGAATTGACCATTGCCCATAAATCCATTCCCTGTTCGTTCACCCTTTGTCCAGATATTGTGACCAAAATGCTGTTATTGACAGTTGCTGGTTTTCAAAGTAACCCTTTTATTTAATCTAAAAGCTGCATGGATCAGACAAACCTGTTGGCTAAAAGGATTTGTTTTGCGAGGTTTACCTAAACCCTGACATCACACTTTTTGTGTGTGTATGTTTGTGTGTTTAATGTTTTATCTACATTGATGTGATAATCCTTATCTTCTTCTCCTTCAGGAGGTGCCAGTCAGTGGTCAGTAGGACTCAGAACGGCAGGAGCCCCTCAACAGGAAGTGACTGTCCAGCTTCCTGTTCGGAGCCCCCCTGGAGACAGACACTCGGAATGCTCGGAGGAGAGGAACAGCGACGCCTCCTCGCACTGTAGCTACTAGACCACACGCGGCTTTTAATGCTACCTAATGGCCCCGCCCCTTTCCCCTGCTGTAGTACTGTCTTATCTGCTTATTGGTTCTTTGAAATATGCAAATTATATATTTGGGAAGTTGTACTGTATTCCAAGCACATCTGCCTAATATCAGACCTATTTTTTGGTACGCAGGTTGTAAAAGATTATTTTTATTATGTAACAGGCTATTTTGTCCGGCTCTTGTAAATATGAAATTTGGACATATTTTATTTCTTTGGTCATTTTCCTTTTTATATGACAGATTGAGGAGAGATGTTTTATCAGTTGTTCCTTCCAAGTTGTTCCTGTAAACTTACTGTACTTTACTCCTGGGCTAGTGTGTGTACTGAGTTCAAATTCAAAAAGAAAAGTAAATTGTTGCTTTTGAACCCGTGCTCCTTCGAATTTTTTAAACCACCCGTTTATGCCTCAACATGTTTAAAAATTGATGGTTGCTAGTAGCGACCATAGTAATCTCCTAAAGACACACTGTAATATATAGACTTATACATACTTTAATTACAAAATACATACACTAATAGTAGTATGTAAACGATGGCACTGCACAAACAATTCAAGCAAGTACGATGCTACACTTGTACTTCTACAAAAGCTCCTTTATTATCATATAAACGTGTTCTTTTTTCAATGAAGGAAGGGGGTATACATCTCGACCACTATGTCACGTATAAACAGCTGGAAAGGAGTCGATTGTATCGTTTAACAGGTGGAAGCGAGTTCAGAAAATTGCAGAAAACATCACAGCACAAAAAGAGAATGTTTAAAAATAGAGTTGAATATATAGCAAAAGTGTACCCCCCCATCCAGACATTATAAAAGTCACAGGGAGAGAGAAGTAGCAAACAGATTCAGTATACAGAGTAACTACCAGTACGGACTTCCTAAGGCAAGCTTGTCAACTATCCTAACAGGTCACTGGTACATAACAAGTATAATGTAAATTCGGTTAATGTGCCCTTCACAGGATAATCATCCTACATGCTTAGTTTCCTCTGCTTGGCACCACATGAGGGACGTTGAGGTTGACCTATAAAACTAGGTCTGTGGAGAGTCAAAAACAACCCATTCGATAGCACCATCTAGACCTACTGAAGACTTTGGTCTGCGTGCACCAGGCCTCAGAGAGACTGGTTGGTTGTGGCAGAGAGGAACCACTGGAGCTTCAGAGGTCAGGGTCTATTCATTTACTAGCCCAGCTGAGCTCAATCTCAAGTCCCCACGCCAATACAATGTTTGTTTGGCAAAATCTAATCAATTAAACATCCTCATAAGGTGGCCTGTGTACTGGCACCCAATAAGTGAGCAGGAACACATACAAGTAACCAATCGCTGTGCAGGCACTCAAACTGGTAGCCAGTCACAGAGCGTGGATTTACAATGCATTCAAATATCAGGTTTGATGGAGACAGTAGCACCATGTTTATGTTAGCACTTGGAAGTTCTTAGTTGTACACATTCTTACAATGATTCATCCGTTGTAAGAATTGAGGAGGCGAGTGTCTCTGCCTGTGCTTTGGCTCCCCCAGGAACGGAGCTACACATTAAGACAGCTGTCGAGCCGTGTGTCTAGGCTTTGAATTCTACATTCTCACGTTTTTTTTTTTTTAACTTTATTTTTTAAATACCCTTTCACCCCACCAACTTGTCCTTGCTCCTGTGTGGTCCTTGTATCCGTTTGTTCCTGGTTCTTTGGGCTCTCTGGACGGGTCTTATCCCTGAACGTGTCTGACGAAGGCCTGCACCAGCTGGATGAACGGCTCCTGGCCCTCGTGGCTGGCCTTGGAGCCCGAGGCGGAGGGCTTGGTCTGGGGGGAGGGCATCAGGCCGCTGGCCGGGGAGGAGGGGGAGCCCCGGCGAAAGTGGCGGGACAGGCTGGACAGCAGGGTGCTCTGGGGGTGTAGGAGGGAGGGAGGATACATGTTGAGGAGAATGTTCTTTTAAGTGAAAATGTGACTTGAACAGGACTACGCTATGGCTGAATGTCTGATAGGGTACAAGAGAGCCTGAAGATTAAAAAGTAGAGCAGTTAGAGAGACAAGAATAGTTTTTTTTTTAAGGGGGAGAAGAGGGGGAGAGGAGAAACGAGGGAGGAGAGGAGAGGACACGCACCAGCTCAGAGCTCAGCTCCTGCTTCTGCCTCTGCTTGTCTCTGGGGGGGATGCTGGGGTCTTTCAGACAGCGCACCGCCTGGGAGATCAACACGTAGAAGCAGTTCTCCATGGTGAACATCAGCAGGGACCTGGACACACACACACAGTTACATAAATGTTCCTTAGATGTAAAGGCAGCTTTATATTCCTGTGAGCCTCTGTTCTCCAGCTCCTTACTTCAGGGCCTGGACCTCCTCAGACGAGACCAGGAACGCCACACTCAGAGAGGCCGGCTCCTTCTTCTCCACCTGAGCACACACACACACACACACCCCAGGCTGTTAGCTACTCCACAACAGGACCCCCCTTAGCACACAGTGGAACAGTCGACTGCCGCACACAACAAGGAGACATGTGGAGGCGCCGGAACAACTACCTCTCCCAGCATGCTTAGCGCCACGTTGATGGTGGCCAGCAGGGTACCGAAGGAGGGCGCCACGTCCGAGTCGAAGGCCGGGTTGGTGAAGCTAAAGACGAAGAGAGTCCTGTACTCTGCCAGGTCCATACACTGGAGGAAGGAGGGAGACGGAGGGAGTCAGAGAGAGATGAGGGGAGGGAGGGACAACAAGGGAGGATTTACAGCAAAAAGAGAAGATCTGAAAGACAGAGAGGCCAGCTCCAGGTGAAGCAGGTGCTGTCGAGGGCCCGGGAAGGTGCTGACCTGGTCCAGCAGGATCTGACAGCAGTCGGGGGTGAAGCGCTGCAGGGTGGCCAGGGCCTTAGACAGGATCTTCAGCAGGCTGCACTGCACTGCCAGCACGGCCTTCTGCTCCACCTCCTCCCTCTCCCCTCCTGCTGCGGCTCCTCCCCCGGGGGCAGGCTTGGAGGGGGTGTTGGGGGCACGCTGGGGTCGGGGGAGGGAGTTGGGGGGGAGCGCCTCACCGTTCTTTGCCTGCCAGTGGGGAGGTGGTGACCTTTTACAATCTGAACTCATGTACGCAAGTAAGCCATTTGTAAAATGTTTGTACTGAGTATTTCAGAACTTATTATTATTAGAATCGTTCCATTATGACGTGTGTCAGGTGAGTGTTGTAGTCTTGATGTGTGTGTGTGTTGGTCTGACCTGGAGGTAGTGGTGCAGCATCTTCTTGCTGTGGAGGAGGTAGGTGCAGGTCTGACACAGGTAGCACAGGTTCACCTGAGGAGACACAATGAAACATGAAGAGGGAGGCTCCTTTGGTACTGGTGTGTGTGTGGACCTGTGTAAGTGTGTGTGGACCTGTGTAAGTGTGTGTGGACCTGTGTAAGTGTGTGTGGACCTGTGTAAGTGTGTGTGGACCTGTGTAAGTGTGTGTGGACCTGTGTAAGTGTGTGTGGACCTGTGTAAGTGTGTGTGGACCTGTGTAAGTGTGTGTGGACCTGTGTAAGTGTGTGTGGACCTGTGTAAGTGTGTGTGGACCTGTGTAAGTGTGTGTGGACCTGTGTAAGTGTGTGTGGACCTGTGTAAGTGTGTGTGGACCTGTGTAAGTGTGTGTGGACCTGTGTAAGTGTGTGTGGACCTGTGTAAGTGTGTGTGGACCTGTGTAAGTTAAGTGTGTGTGGACCTGTGTAAGTGTGTGTGGACCTGTGTAAGTGTGTGTGCGCCCCTCACCTGGATGTCCAGCAGCAGCTTGGGCAGGTGGAACTGCCACTCCTTAGAGAAGCTGGACAGCTGCAGCAGGAAGCCCACCGTGTGGTCAGCCTCGTCCAGACACACCAGGCTCTGCACCGTACGCACCGCGTTCAGACACTGGGGGAGAGGAGGGAGGAACGAGAGGGGAGGAAGGAGGGAGGGAGGGAGGAAGGAGGGAGGGAGGAAGGAGGGAGGGAGAGGGGAGGAAGGAGGGATGGAGGGAGAGTTCACAGAGGAGGGAAATGAAGTAGTTAGGTAGTTGCTTGTTTAGACTTGGAATTTGACATGTGAATCCTCAGGTGACACACACACACACACCTGCAGGATGCGCTCCTGGTGGACTCCTAGGAAGTCGAGAGCCTCGTTGATGAAGTTGTAGCGCAGGGTCTTCAGCAGGCTCTCCATCAGAGACATGCAGAGACGGTACACACCTGGCCAGCAGGGGGCGTCCTGGGGCTTACGGGAGAACGCCTGAGAGAACACACACACACGCATTGACACACACGCACGCCAAAATGTGAAAGGAATCACCAGGAGGTCAGCTGGTCATGGTGTTCACCTGGGAGGCTCCATTGGAGTGGACTTCGTAGACGCTGAGGAGAGGAAGGCAGATACTCTGGATGACTCCAGCTCCAGCCACCGCTGCTGCCCCCTGCAGGACCACACACACACACACACATCAGGCTCATTCAGATTCACCTCAGGGACCAGCCAGTAATGGTTGCATTCGTGTGTGTATGTGCCGTGAGTGTACCTGTGGAGTGTGTGTCTGTACCTGTAGAATGTGTACCTGTGGCGTGTGTGTGTTTTCTACACATCCCTCTCCTCTACCTGGGGCGTGTGTGTGTGTGTTCTACACATCCCTCTCCCCTACCTGCGGCGTGCGGGCCAGTGTGAGCAGCAGGTGCAGCACAGCCTCTGTGAAGTACAGGTTCTGTTTGCAGCGCAGGCTCAGCTCCAGAGCACTGAGGACAGAGGGCAGAACCGGAACCTTCCTCAGCACCAGAACCCAGTGTTCCCCGTCCTCGTCCACACGACACAGCTCCTTAGCCAGGTGGAGCGCGAGCACACACACCTGACAGAGAGAGAGAGAGAGACGGAGAGAGAACATTTGGGAGATGAATTCAAACAAAATCAAATGGAATTGTGCTTCAGTCCTGGTTCAGATCCCGTCCCCTCCCTCACCCCGTCTCTCTGGTCCTTCTGCAGGCTCCGGGGGTTGTCCGTCTCCATGCTGTCCTTGTCCTCCAGCCCCTCCCCCAGCGTGGCCATGTGACGCGTGCTGTCAATCAAGGCCAGCGCCTCGTCCTGCACCGTCTCGCACACACACAGCAGCAGCTGGGGCAGCTGGGAGATCTCTCCACCTGGGGGCGGGGCAGAGGGGGCAGTCAGTCTGAAGCAGGTTGAACCGCACACACGCGGGTGGTTAAACAAGAGCCCACACACACACACACACACTACCATCCAACCCCACTCAGGGTAATCGCCACCGACACACTTTCCTACACACACACACACAAACCCACCGTTGAGCCCCTGTATCTGCAGGACAGATATGAGGGCAGAGAACACCTTGGCCTTGGTCCTCTCCACCAGGTGCTGGTCGGCCTGCAGGACACTCTCCAGGATCAGGGACAGGGGGGACAGCACGTCTGGGGCCCCCGCCACCAGACTGTATAAAAAGAAGAATGAAGATTTATTTGGGGAAGTTATGGTTTGTGAAAAGCCTTGAGAGAAAGGGAATTAAACTGGCCCACAGAACCCAACTGGTGTAGGAGCAGGTGTTGGTGATGTGTGCTGTTTGGAATACAGTAGACCCACACAGCTCCTTGTGCTGTGACAGGTGGAACAACTGTCCTGGAATATCCTGTTTGTGCAGGCCTCTTTCAAGGCTTTTCACAAATCCCAACATACCACAAACCTCTCTTCTTCCGTATGTGTGGTAAGCTTGTTCTATAATGTATCGCTAATGAAATTGGCTTCAGGTTTAAACCACTATCAGTTCTAAAAGTCACATGAATCACCTGACGATTCTAGGCATCGTTAGCAAACGACTTCACCGCTCATCTCTTTCCAGCATCGAAAATCGCAATCAAACCCTAACTCTGCATGTGGCTCCCCTACTCCATGTATACCATGTCACATGCATCTCCAGTAAGGTGTGGTTTACCTTCTCCACTGCTTGAGCAGGATGAGGAGCAGCGTGGCCATCATGGAGCCCAGACGCAGACACGGCACTGAGGAGGGCACCAGCAGCTGAGAGAGACACACACTTTACTGAGACTGGAGCAACCAGGGAGGGAGAGAGACACTAGGACTTTACTATGGAGTGAAGGACGGATAGAGGAAGAGAGGAAGAGAGAGAGAGAAAGACTGAGTCATGGAGCTGAGAGGGTGAGACGAGGAGCTGGATGATGGCGCGTTGCCGTGACGACTCACAGCAGCCTTGGTGGCGTCCAGGACGTCCATGAAGAGCTTGAGTTTGGTGGAGTCGTCTGTCAGCTGCATCACATCTGACTGGACAACACAACAGCCAATCAGAACACTGCTCTACACTAATGGCACGTGCATCCAAACTACTACGGATTATCATCTGTCAATCAAGCTTTTCAATTCTGTCAACAGACTACAATATAATATTTAGATAACACATTGATCTAATATGTATTCTATAACTGTAAAATCTGTACACGTGAGAGAAAGAGAGCAGTGAGAGAAGAGAGAAAGCCCAGTGTGAATGTGTATGTGAGAGAAAGAGAGCGAGAGAGCATGTATGTGTGTATGAGAGAGAGAGCACTGAGTAAGAAAGAAAAAGCACAGTGTATCTGTGTGTGTGTCTGTGTCTATGGTGTGTGTGTGTCTGTATGTGTGTCTGTGTGTGTCTGTATGTGTGTGTCTGTAGGTGTATCTGTGTGTGTGTGTGTCAGACACGTACGTGACTGGTGGACAGTATGAGCAGCATGCGCCAGGCTGAGATGAGCATCTGGATCTCAGAGAAGGCCCGCACCCCCTCCTCCTCCGTCTCTGCTACCTGCACCACCAGGGACTTGACGTACTGAGACCAGAACTCGTAGCGCCGCCCGCTGGAGAACTTCTGCAGCGCGTCTTTCAGAGACTGCTCCAGGGAGCCACTGGAAAAACAGCACAGCAAATTCAATATAAACAAATACAATTCTTATTTAAAAAAAACAGTACAGGGATAAATTACGGGTATAAAATATGTGCTCAAACTACTGCTAAAAACTGCTTTATTTACCAGGCATATACTAATTGGAATTCTAGAAGATTCAGTGTGATCCATTAACACAAAGACAACAGTGATCCAGTCAGGAAGTGAAGCAGTGACAGCCATGTTTGATTATTATACCTGACGACGTAGTAGATCTCCAGGCCGATGATCTTCATGACAAAGGCACACGTCTCCAGCACACAGGGCTGGGTGAGAAGCTCAGAGTCAGGTGTCTCCTCTTACATCCATCCTGTGATATTTAGAATAATCTCTAGGTGTGTGTGTGTGTCAGGTTCCTCACCTCAGTGCTGTCCGAGGGGGGGGGGAGCGATGCAAAGAGGGGGGTGGTCAGGTTCTCCCAAAACTTCTCTCTGAAGGTAGAAAAACATTTCAAGTACCCATTACACAAATTGTTCATCTATTGGTTGTCGCAATTTTTATACTAAAAGAAGTTGCTTAAGTGTGACCGTGGCCTTACATGTGTGTGTGTGTGTGTATGTGTGCTGGTGTCTTACTTGGTGCGCAAGACGGAGATGGCGCTGTCGCGGCGGTCCTGCCAGAGGGCGTGCAGGAAGGCCATGGCAGCTCGCTGGAGCAGGGGGGGGCACCAGTACTGCCCCCGCTGGCCAGAGTCTATCAGGTCCAGAACCACCTGCAGGCAGCTCCACTCTCCCAGCAGGAACTCCTGGGGAGGGGGAGAGGGAGGAGAAGAGAGAGAGAGAGAGAGAGAGAGAGAGAGAGAGTAGGAGACCAGGACAAGGGAGGGACAAGAAAGAAACGGCGAGAGAGAGGAACAAATTAGATTCACATGTATTAACATGAGTCACCATGTTATCCATATATCGCCAATAGGTTAATTAGGAAACAAATGAAGATATGCAGAATTGTCCCCAGAAGCCAGCCTTTCTCAAAATCCTTTCCCCCGTGGCAACCACCTCTCACCTTTGACCCCTCGCTGCCGTCCTTGACCTCCAGGTTGAGGAAGAGCTCGATGAGGCCGGGCTGCGTCTCCACGGCGACGGTGAGGAACTCCAAGGTCATGACCTTGATCCTCATGTCCTCCGTGCGGCTCTGGAGCCGCGTGAGGAAGGCGTCCCGGATGGCGGCCGCGTCGATGCCCAGGCAGGCGTACACGGACATGGGCGCCACCTGGACGTGAGCAGGACAGAGACAGGGACAGGGGTGCCATCACGTCACTACGACTGGCATCACTGCTGCTACTACAACACATGCTAGTGTTGCTGCTTCAGCACTGCTTCAACTGCAGCATCAGAGAGACCCAAGAGCCACCAAGTTGTGACAGAGAGACAACTACTACTACTGATGTAGAACTGATACCATGGCATTGATTGATGAGGATTGATTATGATCGTCCCCGTCCCCCCCGATTGGTGTAAATTACGACCACTGTCATTCCTCCGTGTAAGTCTTTGAATTCTAAATGGAAAATCACCCCTCCCATTCTGTGTATGACACAGAACATGTGAGAATTATATAAGAAAACAAATGAAACCAAGTCAATCTTTGTGTGTCTGTCTGTGAGTGTGTGTCTGTCTGTGAGTGTGTGTCTGGCTGTGTGTGTGTGTCTGGCTGTGTGTGTGTGTCTGGCTGTGTGTGTGTGTCTGGCTGTGTGTGTGTGTCTGGCTGTGTGTGTGTGTCTGGCTGTGTGTGTGTGTGTCTGGCTGTGTGTGTGTGTCTGGCTGTGTGTGTGTGTGTGTGTGTCCAGCCTCTAACACAGTCAGTATTGTGTGTGTAACTGTGGGTCGTACCGTGGCCAGCCTCTTGAGCAGCTGGATGGCGAGGCGAGGCAGGGCCGGGTCGTGCTTGTGGTAGATGTACTTGGCCAGCACGGAGATGAGGTTGTTGCCGTGGCCACCGTGCTGCGTGAGCGCCTGCTCCAGGGGGGACACCAGGTCGGAGGGGGGCTTCAGGCGGATCACGTTGTTGGTGACGGAGAAGGCCAGCTTCACCGTCTGGATCAGGATCTGACCCGGGCTCTCAGAGCCACCACTGGAGAGAGGGAGGGAGAGCAGGAGAGGGAGGGAGGAGAGGAGAGGGAGGGAGGGCAGGAGAGGGAGGGAGGGAGGGCAGGAGAGGGAGGGAGGGAGGGCAGGAGAGGGAGGGAGGAGAGGGAGGGAGGGCAGGAGAGGGAGGGAGGGATGACAGATGGAGGGACAACCAGTCAGCAGAGTTTAACACTGCTTGCCAGTTACCTTTTGGGGTTCTAGACATCTGTCAAGTTTGTCTTAGTATACTTCAGTCTAGTCCCAGGTGAGTCTAGTCCCAGGTGAGTCTAGTCCCAGGTGAGTCTAGTCCCAGGTGAGTCTAGTCCCAGGTCCTACCTGCTGGGCTGGGCAGCCAGGACCACGTCGATGGTGTCCACCCCCACGCCCATGATGTTGACCACGGCCTGGCCGGCCTCTGTGTTGGCCAGGCTGTAGATGCACAGGGACTGCAGGGTGGGGGTGCTGGAGGGAGAGAGAGACGGTGTGAAGAAGTGTGTGAGAATGTGAAAAATAGGAACACAAAAAGTAACCATTTTTAATACACAAAAAGACAACACGCTCTTTGGCCATTTTCATCTCCGGGTGTTCATAATACTGTCAACCAGTCATCTCATTTTACAACACTAGGGGGCGCTGTTGTCTGTCCTCCATCCGACCCTGGGTGTACCGTACCTGCCCTGGTCCTCTCCCTCCGGGCTCAGGTTGAGGATGGCGTGGACCAGCTCCAGGATCAGGCACCCTACGGCAGGGAGGAGAGGAGGGAGGAGAGGAGGGAGCAGAGGAGAGGAGGGAGAGAGAGGGAAGAGAGAGGAGAGGAGAGGAGGGAGGGAGAGATGACGAGGTGCAATGAAAACCCTCAACACGTCTTCGGAGCAGAATACAAATCTAAAGTCATGTGACAGGCAGCAGGATTCGGCCATACTGTGGTCCAGTGCAGTGCCAGAGCCCCTCACCTATCCTCTCCCTGACCCCGTAGGTGTTGTAGCGCCACTTGTGGTAGGTGGGCAGCATCTCTTTGAGCACCAGCAGCACACAGGGGATCAGACCTTTGCTCCCGGTGCTGCCCAGCTGACCCTGTGTATGTGTGTGTGTGTGTGTGTGTGTGGGGGGGGGGGGGGGGTTAGGGGTTAGGGGGGAGAGAGAGAGAGAAGAGTGGTCAGAGAGGAAAAGGGGAGTAGAAACCGCAAAGGAAATGCATATCAAGTGTGTGAGGGGGAAAACAGCAAACCCACCACAAGCATAATACATTCATGACATACATACATTCAAGACATCATGTGCTTGAAAAGGCAGATCAGATCTGCCTGGAGTTCACGGGGGCGTTACCTTGACGAGGGTGGTGAGGAGACGGAGGAAGGCGATGGTGACGGAGTACTCCCCCCTCGGCTGCTCGATCAGGACCAGCAGGTTACCGTAGTTACCCGCTTTCATCCCCTCCGCGCTAAAGAAAGAGAGGGGGAACTTTGCGTCAAACGACATGGACACACCACCTCCAAATATTTGGTACGACCCGAATGTGGCCTTTGAACGCCTACCTGATGGACTGTGCCATGTTGGTTGGAGGGGACGAGGCAAAGGGGAGGAAGCCCGTGTGGTGTAAACTGGACCAAACCTAAGAAGAGAGAGAAGAAAGGCAACAGACACATTGAGCCGGTACGTGCGCTGTAACACAGAGACGCCATCTTTTTGACCCCGGTCAGACAGATTATAACCCCAGGTTAGGAGGGATGATCGGTAATCCCACCTTGCCGGGCATCCTGGCCGCCAGGACGATGAGGCAGTTGACGCAGGAGGCGATGACCTCCACCGGAGGGTTGATGACTGACGTGAGCCTGATGGAGGGGGAAAGATGAAAGACAAGAAAATCTAAATAAATCTGTGAGGTTGAGACCTCAAATTAATTTAGGTCACAGTCTAACCACCTGTGGGAAACCACAGACAAACATAGGTTCATGCTTCATAGAGATCATTTGAGACATCTGTATGAGAATAGTCTGTCTGTGTGTGTGTGTGTGTGTGTGTTCCTCACCTCTGCAGCAGCATGTAGATGCGTGAGGTGAGAGGCAGGAGACAGTCAGACACAGTCCAGTCAGTGCTGATGACCTTATGGATGAGGTCCAGGATGGGCTTCACTCTCTCACAGTGCATAATCACATCTAGACAGGGACCGGAGGGGAGGGAGAGAAAGAAGGAAATAAGGCACCCAAAAATGGAGTCTCGTTATAATTTAAGCACATTTTTGGTCATCAGGATATGAGCGTGCATGTAGAAGCTTGTGTGTGTGTGTGTGTACCTGCGGTGGAGACGACATGCAGCAGCATCTCGATCTCGCAGGTGAAGAGGGTCCAGGCGCTGTAGGAGTAGTCCCAGCGGACCACGTAGCCCTGCTCACCCACACACACCTGGCCCAGAACCCCCTGGGGCACACGCAGGTTGGTCTGGCCCACACCTGGAGGGGAGACCAAACACCAGGAGAGGGAGAGAGAGACCAGAGGAGAGAGAGACCAGAACAGAGACCAGGAGAGAAAGAGACCAGCAGAGAAGAGAGAGACCAAAAATTACATTAGGAGAGAAACAAGTGAGAACACAGAATTTGCATAGATGTGACATAACGGCGCGCACACACACACACACACACACACACACACACACACACACAGCTGAATAAAGTCTGAACAGCTAACACACACAGGTCCAGCTGAACACACCTAGAGGGTAGAGCAGCTTGGGAGTCTGTCTCCTCCACAGAGTCTCGTCCTCTCTGGAGAGGATGTCACTGGGCTTATGCTTGTAAACCTCCGTGTAGAAGGACATCTTGTCCAGGAATGTGTACACCTGATACACACAAAGTTCAAAATAAGAGTTCAAATGTCATTTGGAATAGTTGGGCAAGTAAAAAATAAAATAAAAAATAGGCTTGTGTGGGTGTGTACCTTCTTAGCGGTGGACTTGTCAGAGAGAAGAGCGGTGAGCAGCTGTAGCAGTGGCCCAGTCTTATGAGGGAACATTCCTACAGCACTGTCTAGGACCATCCCCAGACCCAGGTTGGGCTTCTGACAAACACAACCAGTGGAAACACTTAGGCTCAACCAAACACAGGATAACACATTTGGAGATGTACACACTCTCCTCGTTTGGATGATACATCATGTCAAGTCCGAAAAAAGTACAGCCTTGATTTGAATTTGATCATTCCAGTATCTTGTACACAGCTTTTACCATCCGATAAAAGCACTAGCCGACATGGAGGACCTCCCTTTCCGTTGTGGAGCCATGCTTCTGCTTACCGTTTCCCAGAAGAGCTCGGCCAGGCTGGGGGCAGACAGGACCTCGCAGGCCGCGTTGATCAGGTGCTGAGGGACAACAACACATCAGGCTCGTTAGCCGTCATACTTTTTTGTAGGTTCAGTCTGTCAAAGCTTCATGGAGGTCTTAACCCCAAAGCCCTCTATTTTTGTTGCGTGTCGTCCTTGTAAAATAGGGTGACTGATGTCAGATTTAACACAGCTAAGGTAACATCAGCAATGCCAGTGATATATCACCTAAGCTAGGTTAACATCAGTAAGACCAGGGATTTATCAGCAAAGCTAGGTTATCATCAGTAAGGCCAGGGATTTATCAGCAAAGCTAGGTTATCATCAGTAAGGCCAGGGATTTATCAGCAAAGCTAGGTTATCATCAGTAAGGCCAGGGATTTATCAGCAAAGCTAGGTTATCATCAGTAAGGCCAGTGATTTATCAGCAAAGCTAGGTTATCATCAGTAAGGCCAGGGATTTATCAGCAAAGCTAGGTTATCATCAGTAAGGCCAGGGATTTATCAGCAAAGCTAGGTTATCATCAGTAAGGCCAGGGATTTATCAGCAAAGCTAGGTTATCATCAGTAAGGCCAGTGATTTATCAGCAAAGCTAGGTTATCATCAGTAAGGCTAGGGATTTATCAGCATAGCTAGGTTATCATCAGTAAGGCCAGTCCTACCTGCTGGCTGCCCAGAGTCTCCTCCTCAAAGGACGTGACGACAAAGGACAGGAGGCCGTAGATGCACATCCTGGCTGTGCTGGCCGTGCACTGGGAGGAGGAGAGAGAACATGTGGAGCTTTAAACATCCTTAAGATGACCAACATCACTGGCGGTATTGATACTGCAGAATGAGTTAAACCAATTGAACTTGGTTACACATGCCTACGTTTAGGTTTTTGCGAC
Source organism: Thaleichthys pacificus (assembly GCA_023658055.1). Lineage (NCBI taxonomy): Eukaryota > Metazoa > Chordata > Actinopteri > Osmeriformes > Osmeridae > Thaleichthys > Thaleichthys pacificus. The sequence goes on from CM042876.1 coordinate 13,871,804, forward strand.
TACCATAAGGTGAGTGTGTGTTTGTGTGTCCCTGTCCTGCTACTCACGTTGTTGCCCGAGCCCCCGAGGCCCTGCAGCATGGGGGTGAGGTACTGGAACACCCCCAGCTGCAGCGCCGTGTTCCCTATTCGCCGCACCACCGGGCTGGCCTCGTCTGGGCTCAGCGTGTGCCTCAGTAAGACCCAGGCCAGCAGCACCGGGCCGTGGTGAGGAATGTCCCCGAACGTGAGGAGCAGCTGGTCCATCTCCTGGAGACACCGAGAAGAAGGAGAGTGGGATGGAAAGACAGAGATGTGGACAGAAAGGTGGAGAGATGGATGGAGAGACTTAAGAAATGCATGGAGAACTAATAGAGAAGACTGTATGTTTTAAAGATGAATTGTCTATGTTGACTCAGCACTGCTATTCTTGTCTCATACATGAAACATTACGCGAAATAGTGGAACCGACTGCAAGTCTGTTTCCCTGTTCATCTTCCTAACCAGGCTGTCTTGTGCAGATGCCATCCTGGCTGTAGTTGTGGTCGTGCGTACCTTGCAGATGACGGGGCTGCTGGAGAACTGGTGCTGCTCGGTGCGGTCCTCCAGAGCGCACTTGTGCAGGAAGTCGATGTCCATCCCCTCCACCAGGATCAGAGAGCTGAAGTATCTGCAGGACACACAGGCACACCCAGAGAACAATGTTGGATGTTGACAAACTGGGACACCCATAATGTTCTGTCATCTTGACAAGGGAGAACGATAACGTTTCTGGAATGTTCAACTGCCTTCTATATGTAACTTCCAAAGCAGTGCTGTCCGCCCACTTATTTAGTTCCAGATGAATCTCAGAAGCAGCCTGCTGCTCACCCTATGCGGTCAACAAGGGCATCCATGCTCTTGTCCACCAGGTGCCTGTTGGTCTGGCGCTGGCCGAAGCCCTGCTCCTTGAACATCTTGGTGAAGCTGAGCAGGTCGGTGGGGCCCATCTCGAAGTAGGCGTAGTACAGGAAGAGGATCTCCAGCAGCAGAGACTGCTCCCTCAGACACTGGAGAAACCACCGAGACACCTGCCTCTCTGTCTGCAACACACACACACACAGATATACTGATATACTACTATAGGAACACCTGGTCCTGGGTGAGCACACCTCAGCTCAGATACTGAACCAGCCCAGGAGCAGGGGCTCGGACGTCTCACCATGAGGTTGCCGTGGGTCTCCCATGTCGGGGCCTCAGCTTTGAAGAGAGTCTCAAACTGCTTCTGGTAGTTAGTCACCAGGTCCTTCTCCAACTTGCTCACGCAGTTGGAGTACTCCGCCTTGACAGACAGCAACACAAACACACACAAACACACACACACAGATAAAGAAACCTTGAGTGTGTAACTCCACAGTAAGTGCGTGAGATGTGACTAAGCTTCCAGCGGCTGCTCACCCGGTACGGGTGACGTTCGTCCTGGAAGTACGTCAACAGCAGGAGCACACATCTCAGCAGACACACGCGCTCCTCGTAGTAATAGTCTGCCACCTGGGGAGGAAAACACACACGCACAGATTTACTCATATGTTTCTACGAGAGGATGGCCAAAACTTCTTCATGATTTTGCTGTTGGGGGTGTGCCTACTTTGAGAATGAGGGCTTGGCTCTGTCTCTCATCTTGAAGGACAGCCTTTGATGGAAAATAACACAAGTCAAGGACTTATTCTTTCATTTTTTTATGTACACACACCCACACACACAGACACACGCATCACCTTGAGTGAATTCCGAGTCCCTCTGTAGTCTTCCTGTAAGTAACACTGCAGAATATGCACACTCTGTTGTTCGCTGAGACCCTGTAACAATCACATATTCCACAAGATAAGTACAATACATACAGATTCAGTCTGACAGCTCTTAAAGGAAGTTGAAGTTAGTTACCTACCAGTACTTTACTGATCCTTAGACCAAAGTCTTTCAATGTCTGTGCAACATCTTTGTCAGCTTTTAGTTTATCTGCTGATGATGAACTACAAAATAAACAGATATATAGTGATCATCATGCAGACTGTTGACAAGTATTCAACTTAAAAATTTGGAAGTACTCCGATTGACACCACCATACCTTGGTGCTTTGTAGTAACTCAATCCCTGCAGTAACCTCTCCCAATTTCTGTCCAACTCTGCTTCGATTTGAGCCTTTGTCCATAAACAATTGAAGTCATACAAGGATAATACTTTTTTTATACAGAGGATAAACACCAATAAATAAGTTCAGAATTCTCGTAACTACTTTGTACATTAATCAGATGTTAACTGACGCATACAACAAATCCACACAGTCCACTGTTTGTAATGTCTGGTATAAGACTGAGGAAATCTTGACATACCGGCTCCCGCAACGCAGATCTGCCAAGTAAGATGGTCCATAACTCTCGACTGCTCCTGTGTGGATTTAATATGCTACGTCTTAATATTATGAAGCCATGATTATTATCATACTATACCACTCACGTGCTATTGTAACAAGAGCCAAGAACACTGACATTGTATTTCGAATACTCAGTCATTCGTAAAATGTCCAATACGTGTATTGATAAAATGCATATGTACACCATTACACTACTACATCATGTATTACATGACAGATTGTTGCGACGCATCCTCCACGTCTTGCAGCTGTCCCGCACATTTTAGCTAGCTAAATAGCTAACGTGCCGTTAGCTAGCTTTTTCAGGCAATAAAAACCCAAAGCATTGCTATTCAGCTACCGCTTAGTCACTCAAGTATTCATTAGCAAATGTGCCTGGTTGACTAAGAAGAACTTCTGAGCTGTTGGTATTGTATGCTGTTGTCTGGCAGCATGTGATTGAAAACTATCGACCGCGCTTCACTGCCATTCAAAAGAAAGGCAAAAAGCTAGCTGGCTAAAGTTAGCTTACAATACAGCTTGTTTGAGAAACTCAAAGTGTGACAAGACATTTAGGAAATATCCTAACTTTAACACATCCACGCATATTTATAGACTTCACATAGCTTTTTATTCCTAAAATAATTAGTTATATAAGTTTCTTTCATTAAGTTAGCTCGTCAGCTAGGTAGCACTACCTGACACACATCTCCGAGTTCGCCATCTTCTTGTCTGCCACCTGATTGGTTGCTTCCCACAACATGCACCCGCGTCACGTAGCCTGAACGTTTCATATTTATTTTTAATGCTGATACATTTATATGAATTGCTCCTCTTCAACAGCTGATATCTAATTCACTTTTCAGAAACATATGATTAAAATAAAACATAATGAATCATTTTTTCGTTTCTGTGTACCACGTGACCCAGCTGTCAAACATGGCCCCCTCCTACTGGGTGTGAGTAACGCCAGATGATAGGGGAAAATAATTGTTGAAAGGTCGGGTGTCTGTGAAGAAGACTAACAGTTAATGTCCTACACTTATTTGGTAAGTACTCATCTGCTTGATACTCATTTACAAGCGCAGTACATGGTAACCGCGTTTGTGCAACATACAGGAATAGCTAGTCGGCTGAATTATGTAGCCAGTCAGCTAGCAAACTAGCTGAGCAAGCTGACCAGGGATGTTGTCGCTGCATCCTTGGTTGAAATTGTATTAAGGAATTTCTCACAACAGTGGGAATGCCTTTAGTGCCGTGTTAGTTCGTGTTAGTTCTGCCAAAGGAGAAAGCATTCCTACCTGTATTATCTTTATTTTCAATGGCACTCGTAATTTTATTGCACTGTCTCCCCACCCCCACCTCAATATAGAACAAAAGGTTAGACCTGAGCAAAGCCCACGGTAAATTCAAGCTATCCTTCGAGGTAGCCTGTAAAAATAAGTATTAGTTACAGATATTACTATTCATTTTGTTGTTCGATAAAGATAGAATTCGCATCCATTTCGCCAGGAAGTCTAGCGGTACACTACCACACTAAGTAGTGTGAGCATGTGGGTGAATGATGTGGCAATGAATCATTCCTTTATTCTGTAGGCCAAAGTTCAGGCTTGCAATTCTGGACTTTAGATAAACTGAACTGTTGGGAGACACCAGAGAGTTTACTAGGCTCATATACACTGTACTGTATATATTCAGTTTGATTATGGAAGGATTGTCATCATATGCTATTCAGATTTAATCTTGTTTCTGCAGATGTAACCATTTGGGCTGAAAGGAGAGTGGCAGACTGATGATGTGTGAACAAGAGAAGAACTGACTGGCTGTCTTGTTACCACACCCAAAAAAAACTGGAAAACACTCTCTCCACCCGCTTTCCTTTCCCCTCCATCCATCCATCCGTTCCTCCCTCCGCCCCTTCTTCTCTGTCCAGTGCAGTCATGCAGACCAACCCAGTGCTGGTGGAGTCTGCCGTGGTGTTTTCCATGGTGCTGTGCGTCCACACAGCCCTGTGGAACCAGCACTCCTGGTGCTGTGTGGCCCTGGTCATCCAGGCCTTCTACGTCCAGCACAAGTGGGACCGCCTGCTCAAGAACGGCGGCGCCGTCTTCCAGTTCCGCCCGTCCGCCAACAGCGGCATCGTGCCGGCCTGCATGGTGATGCCCTTGCTGGGCCTGGTGCTGAAGGAGAGGTGCGCCGCCTCCGGGAACGTCTACTTTGAGCGCTTCTCCATGGTGGTGACCGTCACGGGCATGATGCTGGCGCTCTTCCTGTCCCTCATAGCGCTGGGGATCACGCGGCCGGTGCCGACCAACACCTGTGTGATCGCGGGCGTGGCGAGCAGCGCCATCCTCTACACCACCAAGCAGACCCTGACGGTGTCCGAGGTCATCGAGGTGCTGGAGGTCCTGCTGATCTTCGTGTACCTCAGCCTGATCGTCCTGTACCTGCTGCCGCGCTGCTTCACGCCGGGCGAGGCCCTGCTCATCATGGGCGGCATCAGCTTCATCATCAACCAGCTGATCAAGCGCTCGCTCAACCTGGCCGAGGCCAAGGGCGACCCGGTGCACTACTTCCTGCCTGTGGTGGTGGTGGGGTCGCTGCTGCTGGGGGTGTTCTTCGCCCTGCTCTTCTGCTTCATGGAGTCGGAGACCTGGGTGTCGTCTCTGTTCTTTCACATGATGACGGCCGTGCTGGCCCTGGGGATCCTCATGCCCTGGCTCTCGCTGCTCATCCGCAGACATCCCATAATGTGGTTGCTGGACTTTGTCACGTTCAACGACAAGAGACTCTGCCTGCTGGCGTACTGGGCCTTCCTAGGGGTTGTGGCCACGTGCGTGGTGCTCCACCAGAACTACCAGCGCACGTCGGGCTCCAAGAAGCACCAGGCGTCCACCGTGGTGCGGAAGTATTTCCACCTCATAGTGGTGGCGACGTTCGTCCCCGGGCTGGTGTACGACCGCCAGCTGCTCCACGTGGCGTCCGTGGGCTGCCTGGGGGCCTTCCTCTTGCTGGAGTACGTGAGGTACTTCCGTATCCGTCCCCTCGGCCAACCCCTCAGGCAACTGCTCACCTTGTTTCTGGACGAGCGTGACTCGGGGCCCCTCATCCTCACTCACGTCTACCTGCTGGTGGGGATGTCCCTGCCCATCTGGCTGTTCCCGGGCCCCTGCTCCCCCAAGGGGATCCTGCCCGGGGCCGGAGGCCTGGTGCCCTACGCTGGGGTGCTGGCGGTGGGCGTGGGGGATACGGTGGCCTCTGTGTTCGGCAGCACCATGGGGGAGATCCGCTGGCCCGGCACCAAGAAAACCATGGAGGGCACGGCCACCTCCGTGTTCGCCCAGATCATCGCCGTGGCGATGTTCCTAATCTTTGATGGGACCATCAACCTGAACTCCAGCTACTCCTGGATTGTGGGCTCCATCACTCTGGTGGCCATGCTGGAGGCCTACACCTCCCAGATAGACAACCTGCTCCTCCCCCTCTACCTCTTCATCCTCCTCCTGCTCTGACCTGGCCAATCAGAGCACACTAAGCCACACTGGTGGCCTATCGGAGGCCAGCAGTGGTGGGAAGGTGAGGGGTCAGAGTGGAAGTGTGACAAATACCAATACAGGGAAGCAGCTTTAGTTCCAAGAACCCTGCAGGAGATCAGGATTCAACATGGGGGGGGGGGGGCTGGGCTGGGCTATGTTGTGTAGAAGTGAAGGTATGATATCATTGGTATTAATGCTGCACAGATAATCTTAACATTTACTTGACTGTGTGGAAAAAATCACCATGGCTGTCACATGATAAGGCTTAACTATCTGAGATCTGATAGCTGAGCTTTGGTCATCTTTAGCTTGCATAAATGAATGATGAGAAGTAACTCATATGGTTGGCTGGCAGCCACTCCAATGTCCCTTTTTACTCTACTGTTCTGCAGAGGTACTGTAAGCTCTACACTACTTTCTTTTTTTTTTGTGTAATTATTCCCAGTATCCTGAGTAAGGATGCAGGAAGGGAGGGTGTGTGAGAGAGAAGAGAAGGGATACAAAAATGAGTTGTTTGCATTGTACACAGCTTTGTATTGTAGTGGAAGGTACCGATACACTGAACCCTGGGAACTATCCCCCCCCTCTTGAACCCCATAATCAGTCACATGAGTTTGGGATGAACAGACACTGCTGAAGGATATGTTTCTATAATGTATGTGATTTGTTTTGTTATTTAAAATCTCTCTTCTTTTTTTTTTTTTGGCTTAAGGAAGAAGGCCTACAACTTGGTACAGCCTTTTGAAGAACATGATCATTTAAGCAAGCTTGTTGAGTCAGATGGAAGTAATATATTGTATTTTGCCTTTTCTTGTTGTGGCAATATATTAAAGACTGACTGCTGGACTTGTATTCGCCTTAAAGATGTATATTTTGTATTAGTCATTACCTAGTACTGTGGATAGTGTAGGATAGGACAGCTGAAAGCATGGTTGGCTTTCAGAAGGTGATCTCTGTGGGCGGGTCCATACTTCCGTATGACAATACTCTTAAGCATGACTTTATAATGTGAAATCCTGTACTGTAACTTGTATACAAAAATACCCTACAGTATATTTTTTGTTGAACTGAAATCTTTTTAGGTCTACTCTTTGGTCATTGTGGCCTCTCATTGATAACATACATTTTCTTGATTCTTATGCTTACCTATTTTTATATGAAAAGAATAAACAGGGCCTCCCGATTGGTTTTGAATTGGATTTTGACCCAATAACATGTCTATTTTCCCTGTGTTTTAGGCTTTAATGTAAAACGTATTTATCATTACCACATTAACTAAATTAACTTGACTAGGCTAATACTGAAATGAGCTCTAACATTAAATGTAACACTTAGAGCTCATCTGGGGACACCCCGGCTCACCACTCCTCCATCACTGCAGTTATGAGACATTTCACTGGAATCTCAAGCCCTCCTCCAGTTTGCAGTGCATTCTTGGGAATGTATAAAACAATGTATGTTGTTACAATTGTTCAATGTTTATTATTCAGCATGGAACCAATACAGTATTTGATTTCCGTAATTGAATTAAGTGGTACTTTTTCAAATACAAACTGCTAATTTCTGATATTTTGTTCAAAGTATGATTTTTTTGGGCCATGTGTTTTTAATCACTGCTTTTGACTGTCTGGAAACACTGGTATTGCATGGTAGATAAGCATCAATAAAGGCCTCTTATGTTACCTGCCCTGTCCTCCTTCTCTCCTCTGAGTCTCAGGACACACTGTGGAAGGAGCAACTACTGTATCATCTGACAACAGAGGTTATGTAGAACAGATGTTCAACTCTTATTACTAAATGTGTGTGTATATCTCCAAACATTCACTTATGCGACCCTTCAATCTAATACAACTTGAATATATACAGTTATGTCTACACAGGCATACATAGAGGGGGAATCTGTGTGACTGAGTTCATATTTAATGAGATAACCCACATGGCTAGAATGTCGTCATTCCTTTCTGTCTGCACTACTGAAACCCAGGGATGTAGCAATACTTTTCCAATTCAAGCATTTCTCACCATCAATTTTTTTTGGCTCTGAGTATATCATCTAGACACCAAGAATTCCAAAAACAACTTTATCGGACAAAAGTATTTTGCGTTTATTAAAAAAGATTTTCTAAAGTAAAAGAGCTGATCCAATCATGAAATGTCACACCATGGATTGTACTTCACATTTTGGTCCATTGCTCCTGTTGAACATAATGTCTGAAGATTGTGATCCCTTAGCCCAAACCATCTCCTGCTCTATGCTCTGCTTAGTATTTAGAATTACGTAACTTGATTACATTTATGGTCAGAAGGCCTACAAATGTAACTAACATCTGCTGGTAGAAGAATACTGCTTTGTCATGGTCCTGTTCAGTTCCAGGGAGACTCGGATGTCCTCTGTTTCTCTCTCCCTCCCGCCGACGGAATGTTGTGTCTTTCAGTGTGCAGGGTCGTCTAAGTGTAGAGAGCTGGGAATGGAAGCTCCTCAGTGGGCTGTAACCTGGATAGGAACAGAACACCTGTCAATCTACAGCACTCAACAGTTCCTATACCCACACTACCCTGGGTACTATTATTAGTCCTGACCAGTTGTCGGGGCTCCAGCAGGTGTCCTGGGAGTCCATGATGTGGAAGGTATAGACGTGGCGGGAGGCGTCTGAAGTGTTCTGGGCACTGCGGTGGACCACCTCTCCATGGATCAAAACCACCCCGCCTGAGGGACAAGTAGAGGGAGCGGGAGAGGAAACGAGAGAGTTGTCTTTCACAAGAGAGAATTAATTTGGCAAGGAACAGTTCAGCAGATTCATATGTACGTGAGGAGGCCAGCTTCACTGTTAAGTGCCAGAAGTCTCCTGGGCTTAGTCCAAACCTCTAGGCCTGGCTGTTTGACCCACAGTCACCCTGCCACCTGATTCTCACCCTGGAGTGAAGAAACAGCTCAAACTCAGTGTACACACAAACAACCCACATATACTATACTAGACTGCACTACTCCCCACCCCCTCCCTGCCCCCTCCCCCAGCAAGCCTCTGGCCTGGTCTCATTGGCCTAGCCCTCTAGGTGACTCTGAGGTCATCGCTAAGCAACGGCTCAGCAACTCCCTGGAGGCGTCTTACTCTGGGAGACACTTGCCTTTCTTGACTGGCGCAGGGACGAACAGCTTGTCGTCATAGCTCTGCTCTCTGCCTGTGAAGTCCGTCAAGGGGTAGGTGCCTTCAGCAGTACGCACCATCCTTCGGGAGATCCCACCTAGAAGTGGCAAAAAAGCAGCTATATAGACAATGACTGACAGGAGTGAGGAGAACTCTGTCCAAAGAGTCCACCGTTGTCCTTGAAGTGAGCGCCTGTCCATTCCCCTAACCTGGATTTGAAAGCACGGGACAAGTGCAGGAGCCTTGTGCTTACACCAGTCCAGTAACTGAGATGACAAACACACACCGGTGTCATGTGCAGCCGTAGACGACTGTGTGCACAGCTGTGTGAGCTTGGCTGAGGGCCTCTCTTCCGACAGACGACCTTACTGTTTTGTGAGCCCGGGATGAACCAGAGACAGCCGTTGTCCAGGGTGGCATCCTCAAGGGCAATCCACACCCCCATCACTCTCCCCAGGGGCTCAGTGTACAGGAAGGTGGCGTCCTGGTGGGGTGTCACTGAGAGGTGGGCAGAGGAGAGATATGAGAGAGAGACAGAGAGACAGAGAGAAAATGGGACACAAAGTCAGTCGCACCTCTGAAAAGGCTCACAGCACACCTAAACATTGCTGTGAATATCTCCTTTGCAGTATTTACAGACATCTTACCCTCTCCCCCAATTCCTGGTTGCTGAAAAGCAATGGGTTGGCAAATGTAAAATCAGGGTTGCATAGATACACAGAGCAGTATCCAGATGAAAGTAATATTCTCTATTACCTTGAAAATGTACATGCTCTGAAGAATCATAGGACTCTTCATGCCCAATTTCTTAGATATACCCTGGAGAGAGAGAGCGAGCGAGAGAGAGAGAGCGAGAGAGAGGAAGAGGGGTGATTCATTTCAGTCTAATAGTATAAAGTTTGTTTCATTCATAACTCATAAGTTAGCCCAGGTCTCTCTCACCTGAATTTTGGGTGAATGAGTGACAGTTCTTGTATAAAGGCTCATAGGCATGGAGAGCTGAGGGAGACAAGACCATGTCTGCATTATAAAGTGATAACGTCATTGCCATACATTCTTAATTTTTCCCCCAAATTGTCTTATGAAGTTAAGGGAAACAGTGGACACAGCCCAACGTTACTCACCATGCCCAATTTTGTTCAGGGAACGTTCCTTTGGCACAATGAAATCCCCTAAAATTTGAGACAGTTTTATTTTTATTTCGCTTCATGTCAGCAGGGGAGCAAATAGCAAAGCTGATTGAAACGCATACCATCATCGTTAAAAACTCCCTTTTCGAAGAAGAACCGGATCTTATCGCCACTGGTGATGAAATAGTCTGCGTTGCCCTGCAGATGAAACGAATGTTGCTGAAGTCACATGATCCGTCCAATTATGGTCAGTTTGCACAGACGAGGGGTTGACTAGTGTTTACACTATCGTTCAAACATGGGCAAATGCAGACAAAAGGAAAGAGGGCGAGAGAGCGTAGTTAATCTAAGCTAAAGGAAGAAGACTAGAAACTTTACCTGCATCTTTTGTGACAGGAAGCATGGAAAAGACATATTGCAATGTTCAAATATTGTATGATAAAACTAAAACACACATTAGTAATACATAGGTTGACCCCTTGAATACCTGTGTTTTTAGTTGTTCGTCGTGATTGGTGGAGAACTGGATCCGACAGTGTTGTGGAACATCCATCCGGTCCACAATCTCGCCCATCCGCTCCCTGAGAGAGTCACATTCTTTCGGCGTGAGCAGCCCGTCAAGAATCAGGTAACCGTCCTCGCGGTACTGCCAGGGGACCACCAGAGAGTTGACCACTTAATACCTACATCTTGGACAATATATTAGTAGCCTAATGCTTCCATTTACTTGAGCTATTCGGTAGCCTGCTGTTCCTGTTACTTTAGGCTGCAGCTAATGTTATGTAACATGAGTCAACACAGACTCACTCAGAACACTAACAGGAGCGCGATACATTTGAACGTTATAAAAGCACGTGCACAATTAATACATGTGACTTGTTCTCGTGCGATGTAAACAACAAAATAAAAACAAAACACAAAGCAGCTACATTAGGTAGGCTACATGTTTACTGTCACCAATAAGGCCGACGATAAGGCGATTATAATTAAATGTTAACGCATACCTTTTGCGCGTCTAGATCCGACAAGAAATCCATGCTAATAGTTGGTTTTATGGAGGAACTTTGCAGTCATCCGGGTCTGAAATACAATGCGAAGAAGAGAGCGGTCTCACTCGATTAAACTGTAACCATGGTGAAGCAATAATAGGATTTTGGACTTTAACTCCTTCCTTACCTCTGCCTGATAACGACGTGGCTGTCTTTTACATTGGTGGTGAATTTGTTTTGTCGAATCGTTGCCCCAACTCCAACTTGACAATGTCAAGTCCAAGAGCCTTTTCCATGGGGCATGCCATGCACTCTCCTGACCTCCGTCCATACCCTTTATTGACCTTTTCTAGCTTAGTTTTGCGGTGTGCACTGTTCTGCAAAGACTTTGATGGACTTCACTGAATGAACTCAATGTGACGAGACAAGCGCAGATACAAAGAAAGACAGTATGGTGTTAATGTGTTTTATTTTATTGACATTGTTTATTTTAGAATAGTACAAAAAGTAGTAGCACTAAAATGCCCATTGGGCTTTGATAGTCTCTTTGTTACGGGGCTCAGGCTTCCATTCAGCCTGCTATCACCCATTTTGGCAAAGGAAAAAAAAACGTCATTCATAGGCATCAGTGATGAAAATACATATGATTTGTCCATTGACTCAAAAACAGCTCACATATCTTCTTGTCACGTCGGTGACATAGAACAGACAGTGGGTGGGAAAGCATACAATGCACTATCTGAGTCAGCCATGTAGCATTTCAATTAACACGTATCAACAGGATGGAGAACCAAAAAGAATGTACCAAGAATCACTGTCACAAACTAAAGGCCTACATACACACACATGCTCAAGGGGCTTCACAGCCACACTGTGTTAGTGTTAGACAGAAGACTGCACTCAAATCTGTTCATTTAGTTCAATGCCCATAAGACAATCAATATATTGTCTGTCACTTATAAAACTTTAAAAAGAAACAGTAGCTGTTACATGGACTGGCCATGTGAAGTTAAAGGATGGTCACAATGGGGTGGCAACACAACTTGACTGGTTCGTTTTTTCCTTTCAGCTGACAACGATATGTCTGTTACACCGTCTCCACCAGGGGGTGCTCTACCCATGCTAGTCTCATAGCGGTTATCTAATTCAGCCTTTCTCTCTGCAAGTTTGAGGGGTTGATTAGATGCGTGGGTTGTAATGATCATGGAATGGCCTATACTTAAAGTGCTGGCACAGTGCTGTACAGAGCATTTTTTCTGTGGTGGGCAAAGCAACATGCAAGCTTTTTTCTCTGGGACACACGCACACTTTCCCGTTCCTCTACCCTTTCAGGAAATACATTTGGCCTCCTCTTACATGCTTACTATGTTATGTTTTCCATAGTGACTGGCTGGAATGGTTTGTGCTTGTGTGGGTTAATGGACTTTTAGGCAAAGAAAGCAGTTTTCTGTCTCGTGACACAACAGGAAGTCATACATCAGGGAGAGAGAAACACACTCACACTGTGTTAAAGGTCAAGGAAAGCAAAGGGCTACTTCATGGTAACAAAAGAACCTTAGTAGAATTGTTTCCCATATGAAATGCCCACAGTCAGTTCTAGCCAGCTATCTACTAGCTCAAAACCAGCAGGCCTCTTCAGTCCAGCCCTGAGTTAAGATCATATGGCAATCTGTCACCTTAGGTCGAGTAAGCAACATTTATTAATCACCAGTATGGACCAATGATGGACCAACCAGTAGGATCAGCAGCAGAGGGAGTTAAGACCTGCTTGGTCTTTGTCTTATTACTTTTCAAAAAAGGACTACAAGGAGTCTGGTAACATTTGAACACACTTGTCCATCAATACCTCGACCAGCGAGTTTGGGCTACGCATTGCCAGCCTCTTGCCCCTTTGCGTTTGAACCTGGCCTTCACCAACAACGGACAGGAGCGTTCCAGGAGATTTTCCACTGGTAGGAGAGGGGAGAGGTTCAGGTATATAAATAAAACATATGTACGATGTTTTGAGGGAGATTCCAATACAGACAAACCATGTAACTAACTGGTTATGAAGATGCAGTCATCTCATCTTGTTTTATTCTTTATATCAAACATCTATTTGATATCTTTTAAACGATGGATGCGATGTTGAGATCAATGCCCTATAAAGCCTGCAGCTACTGTAACTATAACAAGGAAATGAACGACCCTACATTATACAAGCCGGACAGGTTTAGACATATGAAGAGGGTCAGGAATTGACAGGATGTCTGTGATCATCTTAGACTAGTTTATACACCCAGATGTAAGGCCATCGAAGTAAAACAGGTTGCTTTTCAGGAAATCCCTTTTGGTAAATCTCTTCTTGACAAAGCCATTCAACCAGTCATTACGTTTAAAGTCTTTGAATCTTGCTACTTAATACTCGAGCAGGGTATTGCATCCAGCCTCGACTGTATCTTGGCCAACACAAAGTCCTCCCGAGTCTGTGAAGGGAGTGATTGTTATGTTTATTTGTAGACATTGGTGGAGTTCTACTACTCTCTAGGATCCTGTAACTACCCTCTCTCCTACACATCTTAGCAGAGTGCTGGTTTAACATCCTGTTTACTTTTAAACTGATACTGAGGAAATCTAAACACCACTCTCTCGCTCTCTCATATGTTGGCTTGCTGGAATTACTTGGGTTGTAGCTGAAAAATTGGACAATCTATTTCTAAATGTCTGTCTCCAGTGATTGTATATGTTTGAGCCACCCAGGGGTGCTGTGTAGATTCACATGCAGGTCTTTGCACGTTGCTTCTTCTGTTGTCTCTCTTTGTTCTGTACTGATATTCAGTACTGCAAAGTACCTTGATTCTCCAAGGTTTTTCAAACAGCTCTCTTTTGGTTTGCTCCTCCGGTTATTAATTTAAATGAAAAAACCACCATATGAAGTGAGAGTGGCACATAGTTGGCAAGTGGAGATTAGTCAGAAACTATGACCCTGTAAATTTAATCTTCAGTCAGGACAGCAGACCCCGAACCCAAATGACCTCCCTCTGTCTTCATGTCTGTCCCTCACTTTATCTCTACTCCTTTATTGTCTGACCTCCACTGCTGACCCTTGTCCTCCCTTCTCCTCCACTCCTATTTCTCAAGCCTCTCATCTCTTCCTCACTGGTCCCCCTCTTCCTCCAGCCTCTCCTCCTGCTCAGACCTGCTCCTTGTCGGCTCTCCACAGCTGCTCCTTGACCTCCATGGGCAGTGTGTTGAACAGGTCCTCCTCCACCACCAGGCTGCTCTTCTTCAGCAGCCGGCACTCGCCCAGCTCCACGGGGAGGCACTCCAGACGGTTCCCCCGGAGCTCCAGCTGGGTCAGGCCCGTCAGCTCCCCGAAGCGGGACGGCAGGGTCTGCAGGCAGTTGCTCCCCAGGTTCAGGGTGCGGAGCTTGTTGCACTGGAACAGCTCCGGAGGAAGGGATTCAATCTGAGGGGCAGAGAAGAGAACAGAGAGGTTAGAAGAAAGTAAGAGTTCAAGTGAATGATAAGTTATGTTACACAACACTGGATTCAAAGAAGGAAAAACAGTACTTCCTCTTTTTTCACAAACAAAGAGTTGTACTCCATAGTAAGATCCATAATTTGATTTATTTTCTAAATCATGACTGTTGCTAACAAATCTTCGGTGCTTTGGGTACAGCAGTATCACAATAAAAAACCTCCTGTTGTCTAGAGGGGGTTGAAAGGTGTGTATTGCATATACTCTTTTGCTGACATAGTTGAGCACCACAGACTGGCAACAGCACATGGGGGGGGGGGGGGGGGGAGGGTGGAACATACTGTTCCCACTATCTTTACCCAATCAGACAACAAACTTAGCTCCCTTAACCAATGATGGAGTCGCCAAAGATTCTGTCCAGAGGCAGAAAGCCAATCAAAGGTGGGCATTAGACTCAAAGTTCAGTGTCATGTTTTAAACACTAATAGGAAACAGTCATATAAAACCAGACAGGATACGATACTACAAGGCCTTATCATAGAATTAGTTAACTACATCCAAATTGTTCCATTCCATATCGAAGTACGTACATTATAATGAACAGAAAGGCCCATTGCTAAGACACAATAGCACATTATATAAAATTATTCTAAGAAATTAAGCCAATTACAATTCCAAACAACTGGCTCAATAGAGAACCTTATATTGGGCCACGCATTTTAAATCACATTCCACTTTTTTTTTCTTCTACAGTGTCTTTCTACAGATTGATCAAACTGTGTCCAGCTCAAAGACTCTTGAGTCAATCTGAATACAGCGTTTACTGATGATTACACATCCCATTTGGGTTGCTAATGTGCTACTGGCATTGTATAGGAGAGGGTTGCAGAAACCCAGAACACACCAAGGAGGCCTAGTAAACAAGGCTATTCTGGGAAGCATACCGCTCTTCCAAAAGCCCAATTCTCAGTGTGGTGCCACACACAGGTACGCTGAACAACAATATTAATAGCTTCTTTAACAGGAACCATATGACTGCACCAAAACACACGCATGCACATTTAAAAAGTGGGCTGGGTCCAATTTAAAACACTATATTAATAGCTTTTTTGACTGGAGCCATATGATCCCAAACACACGTGTACACAAACAGCTAAAGGCCGGTTGTATAAGTTGACGGTTGGCAGGGTTGTGCATGTTTATGACTGGAAATCAAATTCCTTGATAAACTTGACGAGTCAGCTATATTCAACGGAATAGATACTGCGCAGGTGATGCACACGTAACAGTACAGTGGGCGGAGTCAAAAACACGAGAGAGCGTGTCTTCTGACTGACTGGTCGAGAAGAATGCTTGGATCTGTCCAGAACAACCATGCAGAACCCTTGGTCCTCTAATCCTTGCATTTTCATGCTTCATAACATTTCCAGAATTCACATTTCAGCCTGTGAAGAATTTCCTCAGGTCACATTTGAACCAGTGAAGAATTTCCTCAAGTCACATTTCAACCAGTGAAGAATGTCCTCAAGTCCACACCTGTATTAGTTACCCCGTGGCCTTCTTACTAGACCTGGGGAATGATATGTTTGTAAGATGAACTCTTCCTGAGGTGTCATCTCCAGGAGCCGGTCTCCCCCCCGCCCCCAAGCCATCTGTTCAGCACAGTGGGTAGACAAGTGTGAAGGAGGAGTAGTGAGATAGAGGTTTGCTATGTACAAAGACTAAAGAGTTCATTCCAAACTTTCTATCTACTATATGGCAAATTGGAATCCTGCAAGCTTACAGAGTCTGTTTCACTCCATGTGTCAGTCTGATTTCTCTCGTATGGACAGGCATTTGGTTTAGTATTTTATCAGACTGGCCAATCGGAGTGCTTTGTTATGCTCTATGGTTGTTCTAACCATGTGATATAACTGTTGCTAAGCAAACCTTTGATTTAAGTCATGTGATTTGTTGTTCTAATCGATTGATTGATTGAATCGTGGGTGATTTCATTTTGTCATTTGTATCAGATCATTTGGTGTCAACCTGCGAGATTCCGGAGAGCAAATTAAGTGAAACAATGAGTGTAGGGATTTTTCTGGTTCAATAGGAAAGCCTAATAACAATCTATTGTATAAGGTATACTGAAATGCTTTCCCTTGCTTTCTAAGTCAACCAACAGTCTTGAGCTTTGCTGTGACAGAGTGATTGTGCTAGAAAAGATTTGCCTGCTCCATCACTCCATGGAGACAGAAGCTCTTATGTCGAGCCGGAAGCGTGACAGGGACATTAGCGAAACACTAACTCCTCTGTCTCCATCAAGGACAATACATTAGTTTAACTGCACACACACACACACACACACCATTGCATTAGTCCACTATTCATAACAAAATAGTAGGACTTTTCAATCAAGTACACAAATGACTTGTTGAAATAATACTTTAACACGTCTTCCTGTAATGACTCCATCAAAGGTTCTTGGGAGGCCAAACCTTTGTCCCTTTAACTGGAATGAGTAAAGCACAAACCTGTCAGAAATGCCCCCTTTTTATCCCATGGCTGCTCTCAAACCTGTCTCCATGCTAATGATAAGCCCTACCCTCATGTTACCCACTACGACCTTTGAGCGTGCTCATACGTGAAATAGTTGAAAGGAGGTGGAATAAAGGAAGAGAAAGAAGTAGGAAGCAGAACAGTTGGGCCTAACAGACAAAGACACACATCCCTGTTCTAGGGTTCTTACCCGGTTGGCGGTCACAGCAAAATACTGCAGGTTCTGTAGAAAGCCCACGTCGGCATGGATGCTGGTCAGGTTGTTGTGGCTGAGGTCCAGGAAGCGCAGTTTACGGCAGTAGAATAGCTGGCTAGGGATCTTCTCGATCTTATTCCTGTTCAGGTACAGCCTCTCCAGGTTGGTCAGCGTGCCAATCTGGATGGGGATATAGGCAATCTGGTTGTACCAGAGCTTAAGGCAGACCAGCCGGTGCAGGTGCTGGAAACTGATGATCTCCTCGATGGTCTTCAGGTTGTTGTCCTTCAGGTCGATCTCCTGCAGGTTGTGGAGGCTGAAGATGGAGTGGGGGATGCGTTCGAGGTCGCAGCGCATCAGCTCCAGCTCCGTCAGGTTCACCATCTTCTTCAGGCTGTTGAGGACCATCAGCTTGGTGCCCTCGTTGTTGATGGACAGCTTCTGGAGGTGGACGCCCACGTCGGTCACCACCTGGGGGAGCTTGGTGAGGTTGCTCTTCAGGCGGAGGACCTTGAGCCTCTTGAGCTCCCGGAGGCCGTCAATGACAATGAAGCGGTTGTTGTCTGCGCTCAGGTTCCCCGTCAGGTGCAGCTCACTGAGGGTCTTTAGGCTGTAAATCCACAGAGGGATCTCCTTGATGTCCGTGAACTTGATGTGGAGGGACTTGAGGTTCTCCCGGAGGAAGGCCAAAGCCGGGGCCTCGATTTTGGCCGGTGTGTGGTAGAGCCACATCTCCTTTAGACTGGCCAGCTGGGCGATGATGGGGGGGATGGTGACGTCCGGGATGAGCTCCAGCTTCAGGACCTCCAGCTCCAGCAGGTCGAAGACCGTGTCCGGGATCCCGCTGAGCATGAAGAGGTGCAGCTCCAGCTTCTCCTGGGAGTTCTTGGTGATCCTCTGCCTCAGCTTCTCAAGGGTCCACTCGTTGTTGAGGTTCAGCTGCCTCAGTTTGTTCTCGCTCACCTCGGACAGGAAGACCGCGAAGCGTTTGGAGTAGAGGGGGTCATACTGGTCGATCATGTGCAGCATGAAGGCAAAGTCGTTCTTCACGTCTGGGATGTCGCTGTAGCTGCTTTCCTCGCGGATCGACTCGAAGGAGTAGCGTTTTAGGGAACGGGTGACCATCCAGCAGAGTGTGTACATGCAGATGAGGCCATACACCCCTACCAAGCTGATGTAGAAGCAGGCCAGGATCTTGAAGAGGGTAGCTAGTGGGTGTGCACAGTGGTACATACGGTATCCTGTCAGCCTCTCAATGTCTACTTGACAGGGGACGCTAAATTTGATGTAGCGCACATAGTAGGCCGTGTAGCAGATGATCAGTATGAATTTGATGACTTTGATGATAGTCTGGCGGATGTAGAGTCTGTAGACTATGTCTCCTTCCTCCACATGGATCCTGAACTTCTTGACCTTCTCAAAGAGAGCTTTGGCCTGCTCTCCTTCCTTCTTGTCCAGGACGCCGGTCTCGGAGCGATCGACAATGCCCTGCTCAATGCGGGACTTGGTCCTCTGGAGCATGGGCACGCTCGCCTCCACGTCCTCGCACAAGGAGGACGCCTTCTTGTCCGTGGAGCCGTTCATCTTCCCCAGCGGCTTGGGGTCGCTCTCCTCCACCACCGTCTCCGACAGGGCCCTCGTGGTCCAGGGAGAGTCGAAGCACTTCAGCAGGATGGAAACGAAATGCTCCAGCTTGGAACTCGTCCTGGGGAACTTGAACCAGAAGTTACTGCAGGCCAGGAAAATTAAGGTGTGGAGGAGGACCAGGTAAGGAAAGTACTTGGCGAACCAGTGCAGCTTGTTCTCGTAGCAGACCGCGTCAACATAGTTGTACTGGTGCCGGTCGAGGTCGTACTGGATGCCCTTGGGCTCCGAGGAGATGGGGATGGTGGCGTTGGCGTCGTTGCAGGATTGACCGACCACCCACTTGCAGGGCAGGCAGATCATCTTGTCCTGGGTGACCTGCAGCGTGCCCCCGAACACGGCGATCATGAGCATGACGACGGAGATGTAGTCGGTGAAGACGTCCCACCATGGCTTCAGGATGCGGTACGCCGGCTGAGTATCGGCAAAGTACCGGAGCTCGGTGATGGGGATCATGATGGTTTACCTGCAGGGTGGGGGAGTTGGGGGAAGGGGCAGAGAAATAAGGTTTATGTTAGGTCAATGCACTGGTGTGTCATAGTACTCTAAAAGCTTACAGAAGGAGATGTCATGTACCAGCTTGTGCCTGTGACAACACCACTTCCACTAGCCAACCAGTTTTACTTTCAGCAGTCATGTAAGGCAGAGATCCACATTGGAACGTGTCAGCACAACACACACACAGACTAAAAGCTCAATTAGTTAGTATTTTCCAAAGATATGGTGATGACTAAATATAAAGACTTATTTCCTGTATTTACATGCTCATCATATAAACATGATATTAGGCCCCATCACTCTCTTGCTCAACCATTTACTTCCCTTCTTGGTCACTTAAAGAATAAGGATATCTTTTATGAATTGTATCTTAAATTATAATATGGCAGTCCCTTAAATGATATACAAAACAGATCAGTTATGGATATTCATATCACAATAAATAGTTGGCCAACCATTTACAGCTGGGCACCACATTAGTTCTAAGAAATTAAGAGATCATCTTTGTGCTGCTTTCCATAGAGTCCCAGTCAGCCATTTCCTGGCCACGGTGTGTGTGAGTTTCCAGGTTGGTGCGCTGGGGGAGCAGTCATTATGTTTGCCTGCTTTAGACAGTCTGCTATGCGTCAGGGCAATCCCAAACATCCTGCAAGTGTTTTCATCTGTGTTCAGACAGAGACAGATAGCTCCAGGAACGCAGAGCAAGCTAGATACAGAGTGCTCGACACGGCACACACGCACAGTAAAAATAGAATAATCTGAGGATTGATGTGTGTATAAAAATAAACACTGACTCATGCATTGAAAAATAAATCTGTTGAAATCAAAAGTAAAAAAAGAAACTTACAACTGAGCACGGTATGGATATAAGAGAACTAGTGACTAAAAAGCCAATATGTTTAGTATCGTCTAAATTGTAAAACAATCCATGCACAGCACTATTACAATACAAGGAATTCAAAATCATACCTTAAACGTGGTCGACTACACGGGTACTTCAAGTGAAATCAGAATGAAGCTACGTTCAAAGCACACAAGAGTGTGTAGCTATATTGAACACAAAGCTTAAGACAAGGAGCCCATGGCAAGGTATTCTGAGCTCAACTGAACAGAAGATCTAGTGGCTCTTCCTTAAACATCACAACCAAGTGAAAGGACACCTGGCCAACAGCAGTAAAATGACCACAACAAACAAAAGAAGTATTCAAATTCAAATCGACCGTTTAACAGGGCTTTTCATGCTATGGTTATAGCACACTCAAAGTGACGGCTTGGGAAGACAAAGGAACTATGTTTGTAAAACTCTAAATCTAAATCCATACAACACTAAACCCCTGTCTAAAATTGAGTTAAATGTATTTATATATAAATTAATGTATAAACAATATTAAACATGACTTCTGAAAGCAAATAGTGTCCATTCTTTTCTTATTCTTGATTAGATTATCTTCCTCTCCTACTTTTGTGCACGCTCCCCAGTGGGTGTGGTTAAGTATCTGTAGAGAAGTATACACCTCACACCCTCTCAACCCCACCCCTGGTTAGCATACAGTCACCAGGGTGAGACGATTGCAAAGGTACCGTGTGACAGGGTCATCAGGTCTCAAACTTGCATATTTGTTATATCAGTGTAACACACTGCCTTCCAGATCTCCTGAGTGTGTGAGATTAAGAACTAAAGAAGATTCTAGACTGCAGCCAGTCCTGGCATCAACCCAAACCTACCTCATAGCCCCTCTAGGAGTTCTGATCTTCTGCAGCCAGACAGCACGTGAAATGAAGGAGAACATGACCATGGGGCATTCCTCTGGGAATTAATCATTACTCACAACACACACACACACACACACACACACACAGAGTAGGCTCCTTCTCAGAACTCCCTGTCCTACTGTAACTTCCACCTTCCCCTGAAGGAATCTGACCACCAGAGTGAACACCCACAGCCGGTTACACACTTAAACATGTTCTAGATCTTTATCTGAAAACACAAATGCAACTATTTCCTGGGGTAGGAAGATATCTTCGATGGGTGTCATTGGAACACAAACTGGGTGTGTCTGACATTGTGTGCGTGTTGTACATGTTCATCTGAATCATATATCCTGTATCCGTCTGTGGATACACACAAACCTTCACCATCCAAATGTGCCAGATCATCAAAAATATAACATCTTCAAAATGAACAAAATCCTTACGCATGCATTTTCCTTTCCTCTTCCCATCCTATACGAGATTCGAGACTTCTCCAAAAGTGTCCTTCTCTTCAACGTCTGTACTCCCCTCCCCACCTAACACGACCCCCCCCCCCCCCTCTTTGACCACGCCCCAAACCAACAGGAAGCGGGTTGAGGGAGAGTGGTTTCACAAAAGAGCTTTATCCAGTCCAAACCAGAATGTCTGAGGACTGAGAAGCCATCTTAATTCTTTCCCCTGGAACTTGGCTTCCCTGTATAGCACGATGCAGCCTAACCTAACTAAATACACACACTCCCTGTTTCGACTAAAAAGCTACATTCGCCCCCCCTGCTGCTACTTCAGCCTAGTGAAAAAAAGTCCGGCTGTTCATATTCCCAGTCAAGCTGCTGCGACTTACAATCATGTCTGTGTCTGAGGGTTTGGTAACTGACTGTGTATTTGGAGACTATAACAGCCGGATAGACGGCCCCCCCTCACACTGTGACTTTGCACAAACCGTATCAGTGGACAGAGACATTTCTGGCTTACATCCGACACCATCATGGGAGTTTATAAGACCACTATTGCAGCTGGATGAATCATTCATTTTTTTTCGAGCTCCACCTGGGGTCAGTGTAACCTAGATGGATCTAGTCTGTCCTGGATCAGAAGGAAAACAACATCACTATTCCTATTAGAGTACAGCACATTAGGTTCTGGTTCCTTTACTCTGGACAAATATACCCCTTGCCTTGGACCTTTTGTATTGGGATGAAAATATCTGCTAAGTTACAAAAATGTCAATGTAAAAATGTACATGTAGTAGTACACCAAAGATGCCAACTCCCCCTATCTGTCTGCCAGCCTGCCTGCCTGCCTCTGTCTGTCCATCCACCTGCCCCTTCCCCCCTCCCCATTACTGAGGCCTCAGACACTGTCTTAACTTCCCCTCAGAAACATTTGACAGACGGTCTCTTGGGAAACCCTCTGCCAGATAATACTAGATGTTTACTATAGCAACGACTGTGGGCTCTCTGCTACACTGTTCTATCCTGTATGTCTGAAAAAGAGGGACCTGGCCACAACTGCTGTTTATTTATTTAGTAGGTGGATTAAAGTAACCTGATCACGCCCAGGAACAGAGTGGCTTTTGTGGGATGGCAGGGGGGCATTGACAGGATCTTAGAGGGGGAACGTATCATTTTGGCTTTAGAGGAGCACAAATGATACCCACCATGATAGCTGCAGTGAATGTCTCAACAACCCTCAACTCTCTAATTATCTTCAGCTTAGTCAGTCCTCTCTCCAGCTACGTACAGCCAGTTCCAGAGTCAGTTGCCCCCATCTTTCTTGACTAATGCCAACCTTCTACTGAAAGCAATACACACACCGTCCTCCATAGCAACACTACCAGCTCCAAGTCTATCTTGTATATAGAGCGTAACCAACCAACCTCTAACCCCTATCTCGGTCCAGGTAGAGTTCATCCACCTGGAGACAAAGCTGCCATTGTCCAGGCAACAGCCTTCGTCCAGGTATACTGAGCGAGAGGGGGAGACAGAGAGAGGCCGGGGGCATTGGACACACAGACAGAGCCAAACTAGCTCCCCTGCTGAACCAAGAACTGTTCTATCCAAGGATGACATTGGCGTATTACAGTACTACACAGGCCAACAAGTCAGATATGGCAGTTGGACTATGTCGTCCTCTTTTCTAACTCGTTAAGAAACTCTGTTTCTGCATTTGTGTTTTCAGATAAAGATCTAGAACATCTTTAACCCTTGTGTTATCTTCGGGTCATTCTGACCCATCAGTCATTGTGACCCACCGTCGTATTGCGACAACTTTACAAGGTAAAACAAGGTTAAAAGAAAATTATTTGTATTTGTTTTTGTATTGGGTAAAATTGGGTAAACACAACGATGGTTCGTTATGAACCTTTGGGTCATGTGACTGTGTGAGTAATGATAATCAAGAACACACACACCCCTACAACCTGTTCCATGTCTAGCCAGTGACACAGTTACATAACAGAAGCATCTCCATCTTCTAGCCCAAACCCGCCCACCCCCCACCCATCATGCTGGTTACATACGTGTCCACTGACGCACACACTAATAAATAACCATGCAGGTGTAGGAGCTCATTATGCTTACGCCAGTCCTAATAGCTTGTAGACCTCCTATGCAGGGAGTGGAACCGTGGAGTAGTGTAATAGTATGTCAGGGAATATAATGGACAAGGCTATGGATTAACTGTATAACACAATAGCCTGCAAAGAATATAGGCTATCTGACAAAGTTAATAACACAGTTAACTTTCAAAGCGGCGCTTACTTTCAGGAGATGAAGACATCGAATGCTGTAGCCCAAGGCGGCAAGATTCAGTTCCAACACGTTTTATGACTCCAACAACGTGTCTGTATTTGAGTAGATTCTCAAATGTCATCCAGCGGTTTATATAAATTATGGGCTAGCAAAGGTGTAGGCTACAAGAGGCCACTGACACATACTGTCTTGAGTCCAGTATAGACCCAATTCTTCGGCGTGTAGGTTTATAATTTGGCCTACAATTACGACGACAACCTATCTTGTTGTCGCTGCCAGAAAAAAACAAACCTATGTGTTTGTGTTTAAAGAAGGAATAAGATGAAGCAAATAAGGAAGAAGATGAAGCAAATCATTTGCTTCATCTTCTTCCTTCTTTAAACACAAACCCACTGTACCAGTCTGGCGGGGAGATCTGTCAATCACTTATAAGACACGACAGTACAGTAATGCATTGGCTAATGCACGCCGGCTGGTTATGGCACGTGTGCGGCTTCAGTACAATTTATTGCTGATGACAAAGCGCCCAAGTTAACGCGCTATGTAAACATATTGTTTACATAGCGCGTTAACTTATAATATGCTATCTGTGTTATCGCTTGTTTACGATCCATTTAACTAACATCTTACTGTCAGGTTATTTAGCAGCTTCCCAACAGCACCCAATCAACACCTCAGTGACGGGAAGCGATGTCATATTATACAGCCAATCTCTCGCACAAATACAGCAACAGTACCATCAACTAGCGTGTAGACAACTTACCTAATTTGTAGCAGTTACTGTCTTTCTCCTCTCCCGCATGTAATTGATACATTTCTTAAGATTTTCAAAGACGGGCAACGTTCACCACCCGTGCCACGGTGGAAAAACTCTGAGGGAACAGGCGTCTCCACCCAGGAAGTTGTGTCACAGAAACATGGGACCATCGCGCTCCAATGCCTTCACACTGCGTTTGCACCGAGTGCGTCAGTTTCGAGCAGCACCACTCCTCATACGCCGAGGCAGCTTCAGCTGGAAACCTAGAACACCTAAGGACACATCTCGATATTGTTGCGCATAGTGCGTACAGTACTCACAGGTTATGCGTTGTAATAGTGTACAATTGGTCGTAATTATGTTATTCACCAAACGTAAGGGCAACTGTTCAAAACACTGACAAAACCATTAGCAATTGATTATATGATTATAACAAATAGCTGTGTCCAGACTTTATACAGAAAAACAGTGATCCCACAAATATATGAGAGCTAAGCAACAAGTTCATTGTGTTTGTTAAAGGAAAAAATAAAATAAATCATTCTTTATTCATCCAGTACATTCATCCACAGCAAAAAACTTATTTCTGAACATTCTCATCATCGATTCTGGAGAGGACATTGACACGCTTTGGCATTGCTACGATGATGTCCACCCCTGCCCTCTTTCTCTTGCCCACGGGCCCCCCAGTCGGCTGGGGAGAGCGAGCGGTCTGGGCAGAGGCTATCCTCTGGGTCTGCGCCTGCAAAACCTCCAGTTTCTGCTTCAGCTCCTGGAGCTGCTCCAAGTCTCTGATCTTCTTCACGTCCTTCCATGACAGACTTGAGTCTGGACTCACACTCCCTCTGCAGCTCATCCCGGTCGCTGGCGGCTGGCGTGCTGTCCAGAACCCTCGCCACGGACGGGCAAGACAGAACTGGGGTGGCTGGCGTAAGGAGCAGAACCTGGGAGGTGGGTTGGGCCTGTGGGGTAGCGGGGGACAGAACCAGAGGGGTGGACGGAACTATGACCTCTGGGCCATCCCAGTCCGGGCAGGGATCCAGGGACGCAGGGTCCACGAGCTCTGCGACGGCCCCTTCCACCTCTGAGGGTTGGGGGGTGTGGAGGGTGAGTAGGGGGTGGTCCCTGTAGAGGGGGCTGAGGTGCTCCCAGCCCCAGTCTGGAAGCAGCCTAAATACCTGGCAGAAGTGTTCACAGGGCAGGCGCTGACTCACCCAGTCCTCGCAGCCGCACGATGGCAGGCTGGTCTCGGAGCCGAATCGGACCAGGTGCATGTGGCTCGACCCGTCCTCAGAGCTGCTCCAGACCCTGAAGATCCCCTCGCCCACCACCTCCACCTGCGAAAACAGACACTGGACGGCCGACTCCATTTTGTCCATCATCCAGGAAACCACCGTTCTGGGACGGTGCCACAGGAAGGGAGGGATTTTGGGATTGAGGATGAACTCTCTGGAGGACTGGCTGTTGAGGTTGCTGTATCTGCGGATTAGAGAGTGCAGGAGAGACTGTCTTAGATTAGGATTCATAGTCCCTGATGTATAAGGTTTATAAGCTTTAGACCAAATCTATATGCAACTAAAATGACCCATGACATAATAATGTTCTCTTGTCCTTTACCAGTAGCATCTGATTCGATAAAATGAACTAACCATATCAGTGGAACATGTAGGAACACGTGAAAGGCTCAGCAGGCTTCAGAGTTTTGCGACATGTTCGAAGGTTGAATTTATCTACCGTATAAAACTCACAATTGAATGTCTGAGTTTTTTTGTTGTGAGTTGAGCTCTCTCTCTCTCTCTCTCTCTCTCTCTCTCTCTCTCTCTCTCTCTCTCTCTCTCATAAGTGTTTTGATACACTACTATTATGCAAAAATGTCCTAATTATTTTCTAAATGTCTTCATTCGTGATGATGAATAAATAATATAAAATAAATGTATCCATCTATACCTCTGGAGCATCTGAGGGAAGAGGTCACTGGCCAGGAAACGCAGGATGTGACTGAGGGAGCTGCTCTTGTGGACTCGCAGCTCCTGGTGGGAGAAGAACTCCTTCTGGAGCTGCATTCCTCCATTCATGATGGACACCAGGTCCACCTGCTCGGCCCGCGCCACGCTCACCCACCTCTGCCACGGCACAGGCGCACACACACACACAAAAACACACACACACACATACACCTGATGAAACGTTGAGGTTTAAATGGGCTCGATTTAATGAGCTGTGCAATGTCCGCGACATGATTATGAGTATTGATATGGTGGTATTATCGATGTGTGGAAATATGCCGTTGGACAAAAACAGTCAATATATGTTGTTATCAATCACCCTCAACAGAGAGCAATAAAGCGTTTCTTTGTCTCAAGTCGGCCTCCTCTAGCGACTGAGGCCGGGTGCAGCTCAGCACCGACATGCCCAACAAACCTTCTCTTCTGTCAGCCACTTTTTAGAGAACCAGTTCCTGAAGAGAGGTCTCTGTGACCAGATGGAGCTCTCCTGGAGGTGCCACAGCGCCCTCCTGTGGTCGTCTTTGGTCAGTGCCCCAGCGATGGCTTTCATCTTCTCCAACACCTCGGCCTGGTCTGTGACTCCACGGGCTCGGTTGCCCAGCCACTGGGTCCACGTCCTCTCCCTTAGGAAGTCGTTGTAGACCGCCAGAGAGCCTGACGCAGGAAGCAGAGTCATTAGCTTGCTAGCTACCTGCTGCACACTTGCTCTGACAGTGTAGAGGGGGGAGGGAGGGGAGGGGGGTTATTGTAGATCATGAGGACATTTTTCCACCCCTTTTTACAGTTCTCATTGGGGTTGTGGTTGCTCTGTTTTAGTGCCTTGACTAGACCAACAGAGGGTGTCGCATATAATCAACTTCCTCTTCTACTCAAGCCTTCCTTCATACAGAGTAGGCAATAAAGAGAACATTCGTATTACATAGTGACAGCCTGACCAGCGGGACCCTGCTTGCTCACCAGAGAAGACGGTCTCCACAGCCTCCATCTCCACAGGGCAGTCCTCAGTGAGGCAGTACGCAGGGCTCCATCCCGGATTCCACTGCCTGAACACGGCCAGCGCGTCCTTCAGCGCCTCGGCGCTCCGGGACTGCACCACGAACATCCCCACGGCCACCACGCTGGCGTTGGTGCGCACGCACAGGAGGTACAGCGGCAGGGGCAGGCGCGCCCGCTTGTAGGCGGAGTCCAGGAAGAAGACCTCGCCGCCGTAGAGATGCAGCAGCGCCCGTTGCCACTCGGTCTGGTAGCATAGCAACATGTTCTGGGTCTCCGACTGCGTCCTGAAGAGGTAGCTGGTCTGGGGCGCCTCCTCTTTCCAGCTGTTTGACAGAGACTACAGGGACACACACATACGCAATTGATAATTGAGATGAATTTCAGTAACTTGGGAGCGAATTAGAAAAGGAATAACAACTTATACATGGTATAGTACAGTAGTAGCAGTTTTACAACACAGCACAATAGTAGCAGTAAGATGTCCTGCCACTGTTGTAGTATGTAGTAGTGGTATGGCAGTAACTCTAAACTAGTTGTAGTACAGCACAGTACAGTCTTCTCACCACAAGGTTGGCAAGGTCAATCTTGGTGAAGTTCTCCTCTGTTCGAGTTTGAGTCATGATGTCCCTGATGGTCCTCTGGGTGGGGAAGTACTTCCTGTGTGGGGGGGCAGCCCCGTCCTTGAACAGCTCCGTCCTCACGTACTTCACCATGTGGACCTTCATCTCCTGCACCCGGGTCACGCCCCGCTTCACCATGGAGCGGATGTAGTCCCTCACATGGTCGTCCACGTCGTCCGCCCCCTGGGGGAAATGAGAGGAAGGGAAGGACAGGGTGAGCAACTGGGTATTATTGTTCTCGATGACGGCACATAGGTGGACTAGAAAGGTGGACTCAAAAAATCGAATAAAAATAGCATTTTCTGTCAAATCAAGAATGAATTGACGTATTTTTCGCCATTTGTGATTTAGTAACATTAGGATAATAACATCTTGTTCTTGAGAGACATGTCACCGTGTTTACCTTTCCTATAGGGTGGCCCACGTGGTCCGAGATGTTGGGCACTCTTACATAGTACAGGATCTTCCACTCCACTGAGGCTGGGTCCACCAGGAGCGCATGTCTGATGGCCATGGACTTAGCCTTCTTCTCTCGCACTCGATCCGTATCCAGCTATTGGAAACACACACACGTGCACTCAAACAACCAGCATAGAATAAGTAGAATATTAATTAAGTAAAATGTGTTAATTGTCATATGGTTAGCAACTTAACAACTTCACTAAGCAGCTGTTAATGCTTAACTGAGCACTCCATTACCTTGAACCCATTAAACTTGGCAATGCGAGTGACTGCTACTTTGGCAGGGCAGGACAACTTCTTAGTTTGAATCAAGTGAACTCTCTTCCCCTTCTTTCCTTTCCTTGCTTCCATTTCTTCCTTGGTTGCCTGAAATGATGACAGTAGTAGAACGGCATTTATGTTATTTATTAAGCCAAGAAGGAAGTATGTGGCCCTCGCGGTTCTGTAGGAGAACACCTGTCTTTCCTGTACCTTCGCTCTGGCTTCAATGTAACGCTGCTTCTTTGTGCTGTCCTTCTCACGGCCGCGATGGCACCCCATAACCTTCTGGCCGATAAACATAAAAGGAACGCCGTCGAAAGGGATGCAGGGAGTGTCTTTGCCCTTCAGCCATTCCCAGTACACTTTGTTTTTACTTTGGGGTTTCCAATCTACTGGGAGAAAACAAAAGATTTGGACTAAAGACAGAGCAAGAGGTCTAGCGACCTGTCAAACGTAATAACATGACAATATATCCTAAAGTTTCTAGCTACTACTATTCCCGTCAACAACATTATTTCGTGGGCAGACTTAGTTAGCTTTCTGACAACAACGTGCCTTCAGTGAAACCTTTATCCATTGAGTAGACAACGTATTTGACAAAAGTTGACGCTTCGACTTGGCAGATCCGGTCATTGACCTGTTGTAACGATTCACAGATGAAAATGTTGATAATCTTTAACGGAAACATTGCGAGCCATTAATTTGTCTACTGCACTAGCTAATTGTTTAGCATATGTTTAGTTTGCGTGCCATACAGGCTAAACATGTAACTTGTGCTCTTCTATTTCTCGCTCAGTCTGCTGTGAAGGGAACCGGAAACGGTTTCAATGTTTTGGTGAATTCATTGGCTCATGTGACCAACGACCGCAAACGATTGGAGAGAAACTATTGGTTAAAATAAAATGATGGCTGTATTTACTAATAACGTCATAAAACTGCGACAGAAGCACATTCTTTATCTTAAGGTGTCAAATGTTCCAAAGATGTTACGTTCAAACTCCATGCGGACGCTTAATAGGATATTTTGGAATAATCAGGAAATATCAGTCTTATGTTCACGTTTTACGTCATTGAC
Organism: Thaleichthys pacificus; assembly: GCA_023658055.1. Taxonomy (NCBI): domain Eukaryota; kingdom Metazoa; phylum Chordata; class Actinopteri; order Osmeriformes; family Osmeridae; genus Thaleichthys; species Thaleichthys pacificus. The sequence continues at coordinate 13,901,993 of CM042876.1, forward strand.
AGTTAGACGACTGTACTTTCACTCAGCACCTGATGGAAATTCTCCAGTTAAAAATGAGAAGGGCAGCCACTTCTCTATATCAAGGACCAACTGTATCAGCTATCATCGATCAGTGTGGACACGGACATGCTCTGCCAAGATATTTCTCAAAAACCTCTCTTGTGGGAAGTGATGGAGCCATTGGGAAGATTGTAATCAAAACATTATCATTTGGTTTACACATGCAAGGTAATAAATTATACCTATCAGGTCAGTTACAGTCTTCATGAACATCACGATTTGAATGTCACTTCGTTTGCATCCACACAGGTGTGCTCGACCAGGTCCACAAAGCGCATATCCAAGTTGGCCTATCACAAAGGTGTTGTCATAGTGACGTGCTCAGGATGTGAGAAACACCACATCATTGCTGACAACTTGGGATGGTTCTCAGACCTGGAGGGAAAGAGGTGGGTGGCGAGTCCTCCTAATGCAACACACACCCTGTTCACAGTGATCATGCACACGACTATAAGAAACTCATCAGGACAGTTTTTCTGGGAGTTTCTCCTTGTCTTCCTTGAGGGTTGAGGTTGGTTGAGGGTTGAGGTTGGCTGAGGGGCAGTTCTATGGGCGTGAAGCCCTCTGTGACATTGCTTGTAAAAAGGGCTATACAAATACAATTGATTTGATATTGTCTGTCTACGTCAGGAACATTGAGGAGATCCTGGCTGCCAAGGGAGAAGTGGTGAGGAGGGTAGCGGGAGGAGAAGCCTGGGAGATCGTTGCAGAGGAGTCCCTTAAGGAAGGAGGAGGAAAAACAGACAGTGACTCTGGGAAATCATAAGTGTTTGAGTCTGTGTGTGTCTGTGTGTGTGTGTGTGTGTGTGTGTGTGTGTGTGTGTGTGTGTGTGTGTGTGTGTGTGTGTGTGTGTGTGTGTGTGTGTGTGTGTGTGTGTGTGTGTGTGTGTGTGAGACAAAGAAGAAGAAGAATGAGAGAGTGAGTGAAAATGTTAAATTGTGTTTTAGCTGTAGTGTAATAAAGTCCCTTTTGATTTCTAATTCTTTATTTGTTTCTTCTATAGAGACACCCAAGTCACCCACTTCAATGATTTATTTGAGCTCTTTAGGGGGGGCAATGTCCAGCCAGGAAATAACAAGGCCAGATCGAATCATGTCATTTTTATAGCTGCAATTTTGGATCTAACTTGTGACTAACTTTTTTCCCCAAATGTATTCTTAAAACTTAACTACCTACTACTAGTTGAATGTATTTTTAAGTACATAAACTACATCAGATCTTTATCTTCTTCTCCTGTCTCTGATGGTCTTTTTGCTCCTTCCTCTTCTCCGCTCTTTCTCGTTCTCGTTTGCTTCATCTCTTCAAGCCTCAGAAGATCATTTTATTTCCTCTTATCCTGTCAGAGACATATGCTCAGTTCAGCTCTCTCTCTCTTTTCATCTGTTGCTCAAACCTCTGTGTCTCCATGCTGTCCAGAGTTTTTCTGTCATCATCATCCAACTTCTGCTTCCTCACCTCCCTGCTGTTGGTGTTCATCCTCCCTCCCTTTCTCCCGCTTCATCACCCCCTGTCTAGCTTTCTCAGTTAATTTCTTCTTTGATTTGACTTTGAGTGCCTTCACTCTGTCCTCGTAGCTTTTTTCTGCCCGGATATCTTCAACCCACTGTGCCACCGCAGGCCTGTTGCACCCCTTAGCTTGGTTCAAGTTTAGAGCAGCGTTCCCCATCTCGGTGCTCTCTCTCTCTCCTGCACTTCTGTGGTCTCTCGCTCGGTAACCCCTGAGCCACATCTCGTCCTTGAGCCACACAGAGGTCTGAGTCTCCCTCCACTCCTCAAACTAGCTTGGTAACTTCTCAGTCTGGGGAAAACCTGGGGGCTTGCATGTATGCATGTATGTCCATTTTCACTTGATGATCTTCCCGGAGGTGGCATACACCTGGATGCTACAGGGTCTGTCTGGGAGGGCGGGCAGGTTGGAGTCGACAGTTTGGGTCAACGTGTGAGCGAAGGGGCAGTAGACAGTCTTCTTTGTTGTAGGAGCTGAGATCCGGGCAGGGAGCTTGGTTGGTGCCTTCACAACTATAGGTTTTGGGGGTTTTGGTTCTCACTAGCACTGGAGGGCACCTAGAGTCAGTCACTGGGGCTACTATTGTTTCTGTCTGCTGGAAGACAAATAAAGACACATACAGTCACTCACCGAGCAGATGAGGGTCTGTTGTCTGGTTATTTTACTGAGATATTCAGACTCGCCCACTGACTCCTGCTTCCTCTGTATCCCACAACTTAATCATGTGAGAAATTAAATGAAACTAAATCAAACCATAGCAGACTGAACCTTTATGACATGTTACTTGTGATGTAATGGGATTTTTGGATGATGAAATGATCTAGGAGCACAATGTTCAAAGCACTGCTAGCTCAATCTGTTTACTCCGAGACCTACATTCGATGTATTTTAAATTGTATTATCGAAATGCTTAAAAGTATTTAATACCCATGCAAGGATACCAGTGGACTGAAGTCTGAGTTTTAATAAAATAATATACAAATGCCACCTGTTAATCATCCATTCTTTATGAATTAATTACTATAAATTATGTCAGAGAATGTATAATAAGTCTAATGTCTAAATCCGTAGACGGGCTCTGATTATGTTCAAGGATTCTGTTCTCGTGACTTGTGGTGTGTGTGCTCTCGCGGTCGTTCATACGAGAGCGGGACCCGGGATTTTGTACAGTGACTGTCAGCTGAGTGAGTAACTAGCTTGGAGCAAATTCAACCAGCTGTATTCACAAAACGGTCCATATATGACGTCCATGGGGCTGATGGAGGTGGAGCGGCCGAGGCACCGTCCTTTTCTGATCGGGGTTAGCGGCGGGACTGCAAGTGGCAAGGTATTACAGCTAACTTTGTCATGCTACACATTTTGTGTGCTCGTGCTAGTTTACTTGATTGGCTATCGTTGCAGAAATGGCGCAGTATGTATTAGCTCGCTAGCTACTTTTTACTTCAAGTTAGCTAGCTTAGCTTACGGTTGCTAGTCAGTAGCATAGGCTGTCAACTGTCATACAACAGACACACCCCTGCCCTTTCCTAAACATCAAATACGGATTCAGAATGTACATATTAGGCCATCAATTAGGAAACCACATTAGCTGTCAGCGGGTAGCTTAGTACCAAGTAAACCACTAGCTTATGTTGAAGAGTAGCCAGTATGATCAATTTGTAGTGAAGCCAACATCAATAAATGTTTGGACTATCCAGTTCCACAAGCAGTGGGTCACGCGGCTGCATGTTTGGTGGGAATAAAAGGTCGGAGTCCAGTGTTTCCTCCAGGATTTAAAGTGAGACAGACTTTTTCTTTGCCTTATTATAAACAATTCGGATCCCCTCGGTATCTGAATCGTAATGTAGCCTACTACTAGTGCTATCTATCTGAAGCAATTAGGCATCTTTCTCATCTGGGAGGAAAACATTATAGCTAACAAACTCACCTGAAAATACAATCATGAATATTATAGAACACATAGGCCTACGGAGCTTAAGTAAACGTTGTTGGAATTTAATGTATTGGTTTCGCGGGCCGCCGCTGTAAAATGCACGTAGAGGAAACACTGGAGTCTTTAAACAGGACTCAGGAGCATGTCTAATCACTACTACTGCTACGTTGTCTATTTTCAGTCAACGGTATGTGCCAAGATCATGGAAATGTTGGGGCAGAACAAAGTGGACCATCGTCAGCGGAAGGTGGCTATAGTCAGCCAGGACAGTTTTTACCGGGTCCTGACTCCCGACCAGAAGGCCAAGGCGCTGAAGGGCCAATATAACTTTGACCACCCCGGTAGGTTACTGTAGTCACTAACATACGTAGTTGTAATATAAAATCTGATCAATTCAGTTCACACGTGTTGCAATGCATCCTCTCTCCACGAAAAGTGAAACTCCAAGTATTTTACTGATTGTGAAACTTAAAATTTAGATTTAAGTTTCGATTTAGAGAAAGCAATCAATCTGTTGGCCTGTCCTGCATAGTATAAACTGCATTGTCTAATGTTACTGATAATAGTTACTGGATAATATTGATGTGTCTTGTGCAGATGCCTTTGACAACGAGTTGATGTACCGGACCTTGAAAGACATAGTAGAGGGGAGAGTGGTGGAGGTCCCTACATATGACTTTGTCACCCACTCCAGGTAAGACATTTCATACACATTTGACAATTCCCACAGGACATAAAATATGGAAATTCAGTTGCACTCTTACTCAAAACAGCTAATGTATAGACATTGTCATTGGCAGTCTTATACTACAGGTATAAGGTTTGTGTATATGTGTGTCCAGGCTGCAGGAGAAAATCACAGTTTACCCTGCGGACGTGGTTCTGTTCGAGGGGATCCTGGTCTTCTACATGCAGGAAGTGAGAGACATGTTCCACATGAAGCTGTTTGTGGACACAGACTCTGACGTCAGGCTGTCACGCAGAGGTATATCCACGCCCCCACCACACACACATGCCCGCATGCACACGTCTTCGTCCTGACCTTTTGTGCTCTTCCTTGCAGTATTGCGTGACATGAAAAGAGGTCGGGACTTGGAGCAGATCCTCACTCAGTATACCACGTTTGTCAAGCCGGCTTTCGAAGAATTCTGTCTGCCTGTGAGTCTCCTGTGAACTATCGCTGTCCAGTATTGATCTTTTTCAGTATCTCATCGGCTGTAAAAGTGATTTTTATTCTATTTTCCCAGACCAAGAAGTATGCTGATGTCATCATTCCTCGAGGAGTCGACAACATGGGTACTACCAATGTCTCCCTGGGCATCATTTTGACGAGTGTTCCTGTTTTACATTGACTTTATATTTATTAATTTAGCAGATGGCTTTATCGAAAACAACATACAAATGGTGCATTGAGTACGCGCCGCAGACCCTGTACCTAATCCTAGAGGGAGCAAACTGAGACACATTTCAGAAGAACATGTACTAGATCTCATTCTCTCCTTCTTCTCTCTTCTCAGTGGCCATCAACCTGATAGTTCAGCACATCCAGGACATCCTGAACGGTGACATCTGCAAGTGGCAGCGCGGGTCCCTTAACAGCCACGCCAGGGGCTTGAAGAGGGCCATCTCAGAGCAGGGGGAGCTGGCCAACGGCATCCCCAACCCCCCAGGGAAGAGAGCCCTGCTGGAGCCCAGCAGCCGCCCGCACTGAGACAACTGTGTGTGTGTGTGAGTGTGCTGTGTGTGTGTGTGTATTGTTACTGACGAGGTCTAGCTCTATTAGCGAGGTGGGTCGCTGACACGCCTGCAGATCACAGAACCACTCGAGGTACAACCGACAGGTGCATAGTGACACACATCTTCCTGAGGCTGTGTCTTCCATTCTGAACAACCTTCCAGCTTCCCTGGGAAGAGGTCGATAGACACCATGGCCCCAAACGATCATCATATTTGTTTTGAATGAATTTCGCTTTGCACTATTTGTTTTATAACCTGTGCGGTTCACTGTTGGTTAAAGTTCTACTATTTATGAAGTTACTCAAACTCTCTTTCATGAATTAACTTCTGGTTGCTTGAACATTTAATTCTGAATGTATGTGTGTGTATATATATATATATCAGGCCATGTACTCACTTATCACGTTTTAATATTTTGTTGGGAATGTAAAATATGGTAGCCTCTGCATTGCCCTCGTGATGTTCTGTATATTTAAAAGGTAAACTGATGCCTTCAACTATTTTTTTTTGTATTCTTCCAAAAAATTTAAACTATAATAAATACTTGATGCGTTAATGGCTGTTTCGATTTTTTGGGGGAGCTGTCAAGTTGCATGGAAATTAAATGAACTTAATCTCAAGTGTCTCAGTGAGCAAAATGAGCATGACAGGATCTTCTCTCCTGCTTGGAGAAACCCAGCCCAGGCAGGTGTGTAGAAACAGAGCAGTTTTATTGGGTTTGAAGAACAGTGATGTGTGGATTGAGACGATTATTTCAAAGAAATATGAATGGAAAAACTAGAGCACTGAATGGACTGACAAAACACACGTCTCTAATGGACTGCTGTTTACGTTTTCACATTCTCTCATTCCCACACGCACAAACACACGCTCTTGCCACATGCACACTTTCTGACGAGTACTGTACACACGCACGTTTGAACTACACACGTGATTCTGATTGCCTGATGGTGGTCTATACTTGAACATGGCACACAATGATTGAGAATGACAGACATAGATCACAGCATCTTTAGTAATTCTCTTTTTTGTGTATTTTTTTTTGCTTTTTTTAGTGCACATTTCTATGGCACTTGGGAGAAGCTCTCTAAAATGAGCTCTTCTCATTTGAGCATAAACATCCTTTTTCAGAACAAAAGGAGTATTGTATATAATACATCATAACCATACATGATTCTTACACAAAAAAAAAACTCGGAACAAAATCTCTTTAGTAAGTCCCGCCCCTCATGGTCTTTCCACCCCTCAGAGGCCACCCGGCCCAAGACACACCCACTCCCAGCCCAGTCTGCTTTGTGAAATCACAGTTCCTGTCAGACTGTTCCGGAACACTGGGGAAGGTGTGCTGGGGTGAAGTGTGTGTGGGTGGGGGGGGCTGACCCCATGGCAAACACATGGGGGTGAGGGGTGGTGGGTGGGTGAGGGGGGCGGGGTGAGTTGGGAATATCTCAGGTGGCTATAGAGTAGTGTTCATCTCAAACACGCGAGCGCACACACAATCTCCAATCCAGAAGGGAGCGGACGGAAGGGTGCCTTCAGCTCCCTGTCCTCCCCCGGTCAGGGCTCCTCCTTACATCCTCTCCTCCTTGGCAGCACAGTGCCTTTCCCTCCTCTCCCATCTCCCATGGTTGTACAGGGTCTCTCTCCCCTGCCAGCTTCACTCCAATGCAGACAGCAGAGTTGACAGATTATAATCCCAATCCCAGTCCAGATTATAATCCCAAACCCAGTCTCCCACAGCAGTGGAGCTTCTGTAAACAGTTTTTAATCTCCAGTTTCTCAGTCTGCCCTTCCTCTCTTCCTCCTCCTCCTCCCTCCTCCCCTGCTCTTAGTGTCCGTCGGTCTCCCAGTCCCTCCATCTGTGGGTCTGTTTGTAGTAAAGTGAGTGTAGTGTCTGAAGCACGGTGGGGGAAGGGGGGTGGCCTAGCCTTTGAAGGGGCGGAGACTGGGGTCGGGGGGGGGGGGGGGGGGGCGGCGAGGTCTCTAGGTCTTCTCCTCGCGCTCTGTCCTGCGGCGGGTGATGTTCCTGGGCTTGATCTTCAGGGACAGCTCCCACAGTGCCTCCTCAGCCAGGTGGTCGCTGAAGTCGTTGAAGAAGGAGACGATGTCGTCGTTGCGCTTCAGCTCGTAGTGCCTGGAGAGAGAGAGAGGGAGAGGGGGGGGGGAGAGAGGGAGAGAGGGGAGGTGGACGGGGCAAAATTAAAGATGTCCTATGACTTTGGTTATCATAAGGGTTATGCCTGGATGCAAATAAGACCACAGAAAGCAGGCATTTAAGTGACTTAAAAATAAAATTGCAGTACATCTCCTGCAGTGAATATAGTATAAATGTGTGTGTGTGTGTGTAAGTCTGGGTCCTGGTGCGTGTGGCTGTATCCTGGTGACTTACACTTGCTGGAAGCGCCTCATGCTGTCAAGGATGTTGAACTGCTGCCAGCGTTTGGAGAAGTTGACCTTCCCCTCTATGAGGTCGGGGTTCCCCAGGTGGACGAACGTCAGATCCTGCAGGATCAAACCCCTGGAGGGAGGAGGGAGAGAGGGAGGTGGAGTGAGAGGTGGAAGAGGATTCGAAAAAGGAGTACAGTCCCATTCACCCGATTTGCCGCATGTTGCACGCACGCACACACCCACACACACTGCTCTCACTTACAGGTATGGAATACAGGGTGGCTCCACTTCAGACAGAGCTGCTCTGTACGCTCTGAAGGACGAAGAGCTGTCAATCAATGTGCAGTACTCCTCCAATCCCTGAGAGGGGGGGAGGGGAGCAGGGAGGTGAGTGACATGAACATCCTCTCTGTGCTCCGAGGCTGGCTTCATGCATGTTTAACACATTCATATCTGAGACGTGGCACAGTGATGCTACACTGATCACACCCAGGAACAGCCTGTCTCACACTCTAAAACAACCCGTCTCACTACCTAGACCGGCCCATCTCCCCCTCTGATCACAACCAATACTCCTCTGTTCCTCCTCTCGCCATCAGAACAGTGCCCGAACAGTATCACAATAGTATCGTTACAGTGCAGTCGCAGCGGTCACAGACCATCGGTCTCTCCTCTCCGGCCCGTCTCACCTCAGAGGTCTGTTTCTGCCACTCCAGCCTGCGGATGGGGGCGGAGTCCAGGGCCGACAGGATGGCCAGGTACGAGTTGAAGTTGTTCAGCTTCCTTAAGTGCTGCAGGGAGGAACAGGTAGGGATGGGGGTCACAGTGAGAGCGGGTTCAATCCCAGTCTACTGACCTACTGAGGATCGTAGAACAACGGAAACTACAGATGCTTCACGGATTCACATTCTATGCAGTAGGAGTCACAAGTCAACACACAAGTCAACACGACAAATTCCTAGTCCGTGTCCAGAAAGAGAAACGGATTGAGGATGTTGGGAGTGGTGAAACACGTGTTGGGTGTGATGGTTGGACCAACCTTCATGATCTTGATGAACTTGAGGAGCAGCTTCTCTCTGTCCTGGGCCTTCTCCTGCTGGATGATCAGAGAGCGCACCCTAGAAGACAGGAGGACAGACGTTACCAGGGAGGTCTGGGGCCCAGAAACGTGTGTGTGTGCAAGAGTTTTTTTTAATGTGTGTTTTACTGAGAAAGAGAGAGACGACGGAAAGAGAGACAAGAGAATGATTCTTGTCTCACCAGTAGCTCATGTTGTTAAAGTGCTCCGTGAACTGGGTCAGGTTGGGACTCTTCTCTTCATTCTGCTCCTTGGCCCACAGAAGCACTTCTGGAATCTGGGAGAAAGGAAGGAGGGAAGACAGAGAGAGAGAGACAAACAGAGAGAGAGAGACAGAGAGAGAGAGACAGAGAGAGAGAGACAGAGAGAGAGAGACAGAGAGAGAGACAGAAGATTGAGAACCAATAATGTCTGACTCACCCACATTCACTCCTACCAGGTTCCCAGACACGTTCCAATCTCATCCGTTAACGACTGACTGCGACCGGAACAGCAAGTGTCTCCTACCTCAATCTTGTAGAAGAGCTCGGCGTCCAGTAGAGTGAGCTGGTCGGCGATCTCATGACTGCGGAAGTCGTGTAGAGTCCCCGGTCTGTAGGACAGAATACCAGTGTCAACCGAGGTAGCACATCTCTGGTGTGGCGAGCCCCTTGACCCCAAACCCCCAAAACGCCTCTGGCGACGAGTCCTTATAAAAGGAGGACTGGTGTGGCCTGTATCTCTGAGGAGGGCTTTTCCCCTGACCCCCCCCCCCGTACCTGGCCGAGACGCCTCTGGCAGCGAGCGGCTTGAGGGAGTTGGTGTATCGGAGCAGCTTCTTCTGCTCCACCTTGTCCAGGATGTTCTTGCGGAGGACGCGGGCCAGGCTGAGCTCGCCGTTGCACACCAGCCTGAAGACCAGATCCATCAGCTGCTTCAGGATGTCCTCCGTCAGCTCCACCAGACTGGGTGGGGGTGGGGTGGGGGGGTAAGTGGATGAGAGGAAAGGAAGGGATGAAAGAGGAGAGAGTGCAGCCATGAGAGAGAATAGAAAGACAGATAAGAGGATGGAAAGGAGAAGAGGATAGAAGGAGATAGAAGGAGATAAGGAAGAGAGGATTAGGAAGACCGGGGGGGCATGGAGGGGAGTCCAAAAGAGAGAGAGAGAGAAGAGAAAAAGGATAAATTCCTTCACATAGCAGGGAGGCGCCTCTCAAAGTCTGACATGCAACGCTGGCAGGCGTTCTGCTTCCAGATTCTCCGAGCAGAACCTCAGGGGATCCTGCAGGTTCCTCCATGGAAATCCACAGTTCATCCGGAGGCTCCTACTCACCACAGCTCGTCCACCACACGGACCAACACGAAGAAGGTGTTCTTGCTGACCCGCTTTTTGAAGGTGTCTGGGCTGTGACAGAACCTGGTGTATGTGCTCCGGGGTCAAGGTAAACAGACAGAAGTTTCTGGAAAAGAACATCTTCCCATGCAACCCTGCTAGCTACATGAGACCACTTCCCTTTCAGAGTTCAACACTGACATGACAGTTGTCATGCACACCAACACTAATGGACACATGGATCGAATCATCTTCTGGTACAGAATAACAGTTGAAACTGTTGCTAAACGGTTGAGTTGTGGTTGTCAGACCAGTTGCAGGGGTTCGGGTGTGAAGGATATCTGTAGTGTAGCTTCTTAATGAGATCCTCAGGGGTGATGAAGGTCCGGTAGGTGGTCAGGAAGGCCTCACAGTACAGCACCAGATCTAGAGGAGGACAACACATGTTCAGTCCACTGCTTCAGGCACAGAGATGAAAACACAAAATCTTCTGACCGTTTCATGTTTTAGGATTTCACGAGGCAGGCCACACACACACAAAATAAATAATGCGAGTCCAACTTGCCTAGAGCTATAACTATCTAACCTCATCCTGGATTAAACAGAACCATATGGTGAAGGAGCTCATTTCATCAGTCGCTTCATGTTCACTCAGTAATGAGCCTAGCTCAAGCTCAGGTTCTGATCTATAATCAAGGCTAACAGTAGACGCTGACCTAGAATCACAGTAGCATATATAAAGGATGAACTGATTAGAGAGAGAGAGAGGGAAAGAGAGCGAGAGAAACAAAAAAGAGAGAGTGATTGAGAGGGGGAGATAGAGAGACACAGAGAGAGAAAGAGAGTGAGGGAGATGGAAAGAGAAACAGAGAGATGGGGAGAGTGAGAGATAGAGAGACAGAGAGAGAGAGATGCGTACCTTTGCGGTCGGTCTCTGTGGCATGAACCAGCAGGATGTCTCCTGATCCAGCCCTCACGTCAGGACCATCATCATTCTGACGGAGAGAAACAAAGGGCGATGAAAAAAAGAGAGAGAGAGAGAGCGGGTTAGAGAGCATTGATGAGGAATTAAAACAGGAATGCAGTCTAGCCCAAAATGCAGCTCCCCTCATCTCTGTCCACCCCCAACCGTCCCTGCCACGCACCACCCTCCCTGACGAAGGGAGAGAGAGAGAGATGGAGGGATGGAGAGAGAGAGAGAGAGAGAGAGAGAGGGAGGGAGGGAGGGAGGGAGGGAGAGCTGGCACATGCTGATCACAGCAGCAGATCACCCCAGTAGTACCTTCATTTAAAGCTACAGCTGTCCTTTGTTGCTAAAACCGCCCCTTCTCTTCACCCCCCCCACACACACACACACACACTATCCCTCCCTCCCCATCTCTGACCTTGCAGAGTGAACAGAATTTCAGACAATCTCCCTCCCTCACTCTCTCACACACACACAGTCCTGTCAGACTGCAGCAAACAGAAAAAAGAAAGGAAATGAAGGGGGAACCTGCCCTGCAGTTCCCTAGGACTGCCTCTAGAAGGCAGCAGGAAGTCAACTGATAATGAACATCCCAACAGACTAGCAGCCTCTCCATGCATGTGTTTTGTATTGAATGAGGTACTACTGATGGAACTTCACGTCATTCAACTGTGACCAAAAAAAATCCCAACACCATGTAAGGGGCTACGTTAGCATGTAGCATACTGTAACATCAGTGAGTGTGTTACCTCCTGTTTTAGTGTAATCCTGCTCATAATCTCCTTATGGTCAATGAGAGAGAGCTCGTCCACCTCCTCCTCATCGCTTTGGCCCGACTCTGTAGACTTCTGCCTTCTACAAACACAACACACAAACACACTTGCAAATACATATATATAAAACAAATCAAAAACAAACAACAGGTTACACCACAACCATATAGCCTAATCTAGCTGGCTATCATCTAGCAAAAACAATTCAATCTAATGGAACCAATAGCACCTCTGTCTCCAAGACTAGCAGTGTAACACAAAGTGTAATCCACCGCACTTTTTCCTAGCCTCATTTACTTAGGGTTTTAGCATTTCAGCAATATTCAAGCCCACACACACAAACCGTGTTCTAGCATGATTAAAACTAGCATGCTAGCATGTTACCTAGCATCATTAGCATCATTAGCAGGATTAGCGTCTTGAGTCTAACGTCAGCAGTCACACACTACACCCTGCACGGTCACCTGATCTCGTACCTCTCCTTGTCCAAAGCCTCTTTACTATTGGAGGAGGGCATCTGAGGGGCGGAGTCTTGAAGGACATCATCAGCTGCGATTGGCTCCTGGTTTGTGTGTGAGAGAGAGGGAGAGATGTATCAGGGTGAGTGGAGAGTAACATCATGTGGAACCAGGTGTAGTGTTAGTGAAACAGGAGACCATGCAATGAGGAGAGAGGTATCTAAGGGTCTGGTTGATCCCATGCACTAGTTACAGGGTATTAGCAGTTGTCATGTGACATGCTGCCAGTATCAAGTCACATGACACTACTGTATAGGGCTATGACGAGATATGTATGTGTGA